>CM070014.1:33872383-34134883 GCA_036247105.1 Cirrhinus mrigala
GTTTTTCATAATTTTTACTTTTTTATGTTTCTATTAAGATTTATTTGTTTCTTAGTTTCTTTCTTTCTTTCTTTTAGTAATTTTGTACATTTGTGTTTTTTAGTGTTTTTTTTTTGTTTGTTTGGCTTTTTTTGTGAAACATTTCAAATGTTTGGTTGTTAAAGTTTTCATCTAATATTTATATTTAATTTCAGCATTATTTCAATAAACAAAAACTATTTTTGTTAGGTGCATTTGTCATTTTATTTGTTTATTTATTTATTTATTTAATTATTTATTAATCTTTATCATTTCTGATTTGATTTTAATTTTAGTTTTAGTAAGTTGTTTTAGTTTTAGTAATGTTGTTATAAAATTTCAAATGTATTAAGTTTTTAACATTTTTTTGTTTATTTTAAAAACTGTTTTTTAAATTAAATATTAGTTGGCTTGTTTGTTTATTTTAGTATAGTTATTATTTTACTTCGTTTTCAAGGCAACATTTCTAATTTTATTTCAGTTAGTTTCCAAGGTAACATTTACAATTTTTATCTGTTTAAATTTTAAATGTTCACGTAATATTTATATATTATTTCAGATTTATTTAAAAACTTTTTTAAAAATTAAATATTAGTTACTTATTTTAGTCTGTTTTCAAGGCAACATTTCTAATTTTCAGGCATTAAGTTATACATTTTCTTCTAATATTTGTATTTTATTTTAGCTTTAAAAACATTTTTTGTTATGTGCTTTTGTCATTTTTACTATTTTTATGTTTCTATTAAGATTTATTTGTTTCTTAGTTTTTCTTTCTTTCTGTTAGTAATTTTGTTTGTCTTTAGTGTTTTTTTTTTTTTTGTCTGTTTAAATTTTAAGTGTTCATGTAATATATATATATATATATATATATAATTTCAGATTTATTTATTTATATATTTATTTAAACGTTTTATTAAATTTTAGTCTTAATTGTTATTTTACTACTTCAACTTAAACTAAATGAAAAAGAAATGTTGCCTTGGCAACTAACTGAAATAAAATAACTTTTTAAATATTTTATTTTACTTGATGTTTATTTTATTTCAAGTAATAGTACAGTAATAGGTCTTAGTTTAGTTGATAAATAAAACTCTGCTCAGCACAATCAAAGTCGATACAAATCTAATACATAATGCCTAGTTTATATTATAGAATGCATGATAAAAAATAATTCAGTGGAGTTTGACAGCAGAGCTCCTCAGATTTTAACTGCAGGTGAAGTGTGTTCACCGTTAGACTGTCCTAACAGCGGTTAGAGGGTCATTTTACCACTGTGGTGCAGAAACGTAAAGTTTCTGGACCTGGAGTGACAAGCGAATTTCTCCTGGTGTTAGAAATGAGTGAATCAGCCGAATGCAGCCAGCCGCGCTGGTCCGGCCGGAGAGGAACTGGCCTGTTGATGGGCCATTAACTGCGCTGTAAGCCAGAGCTGATGTCTGGGATGTTTTCTCAGCAGGTCCTGGAGAGAGAGATGCTCCGCTGAGGTGAGATTTCAGGAAAAACAAGCATGCATCATGAGCAGAATTCAGATGTGGGTCAAACTGCACAAATGTACAAAAATACAACCTAAATACAGGCTGAAACTAAGATGCACATGTTTGCATTGACCACGATGAGTTTTGGCTGTGAGAGCGTGAATCATGAAAGTAAGAAAAGCCTTTTTATTTCTAAATTATTTTAAAATATGAATGCATTATTTTATAGACTTTTAAACACATTTTGTTTACTTTAGTATGATACAATGTTATTTTAATTTACTCATTAGAGTATTTCATTTTCTTTTAAATTATTTCAATTTTAAATTATTATTATTATTATTATTATTAAGCTTAAGTTTTAGAGATTTTTGTTACATGTTTTGTTTCTATTAAGATTTTCTTGTTTGTTTAATCATTTCATTTTAACTCTATTTCAGTTAACAAAAACTATTTCTGTTTTTTTACCATTTATTTTTTTATTGAGTTTTTTTTTTTTTTTTTTTTTTTTGTATTTAGTCATTTTTATGTGTTCTCGTCATTTTTAAGTTTCTATTAAAATTTTTGTTTTAGTTTTTAGTCATTTTTATTTATTAATATTTATGTTTAATAAGGGTTTTTTTTTTGTTTGTTTTGTTTTTAGTAATCTTTCTAAACGTTTCTATTCTTTTTTTTTTGTAGTACTTTTTGTTATATGCTTGTCATTTTTATTTATTTTTTGTTTTTATTAAGATTGTTTTGTTTGTTTTAGTTTTTAGTTATGTATTTATTTTGTTATATGCTTTTGTCTTTTTTTATTTTGTTTCTATTAAGATTTTGTTTGTTTGTTTTAGTTTTTAATAATTTTAGTAATGTGCTTTGGTCATTTTTATTTATTAATTTTGTTTTAATTAAGATTTTCCGTTTGTTTTAGTTCTAAGTCATTTTTGTTGTGCTTTTGTCATTTTTTTAAGGTTTCTATTAAGTTTTTTTGTTTTAGTCATTTTTGTTATGCAGTTTTGTCATTTTATTATTATTATTATTATTTTTTTAAATTATGAAGAGTTTTTTTGTTTTGTTTTGTTTTGTTTTGTTTTGTTTTGTTTTGTTTTGTTTTTTGGTTTTTAGTCATTTTTATGAGCTTTTGTCATTTTTTTTCAATTTAAGTTTCTATTCATATTTTTTGTTTGTTTGTTATAGAAATGCTTGTGTTTTTCCCATTTTTAAGTTTCTATTAGGATTGATTTTTATTTGTTTGTTTTAATTTTGAGCAATTTTTGTAATGTGCTTTTGTCATTTTTATTTATTTTATTTTTTTAAAGTTTCTCTTAAGATTTTTGTTTTAGTTTTTAGTCATTTTTCTTATGTCCTTTTGTCCTTTTTATTTTTTTAAGGTTACTATTAAGGTTTTTTGCTTGTTGTAGTTTTTAGTAATATTTTTGTTCTTTTGTCATTTAATTTTTTTATTATTTTTATTATTATTATTATTCTTTTTTTTATTTATTTATTTATTTTTTTTTTTGTAAGTTTGTATAAAGGTTTTTTTTTTGTTTGTTTATTTGTTTTAGCTTTTAGTAATTTTTGTTGTATACATTTTTTTTTATTTAAATTTTTAGCCATTTTTGTTATGCGCTTTTGTCGTTTTCATTTTTTATTTTTTATTTTTTTAAAGTTCCTATTAAGATTTAAAATTGTAAAATTACAATTTAATTTTATCGTGTAAGTTTGAAATTTATGGGTGTGTGTATATATATATATATGTGTGTGTGTGTATTTTTTTTTTCTTTTTTTTTTTCTTTTGCTTTAGTTGTAGTAATTTCTGTACTTCAAGAGCTAAAAAATTTGTTAAATTTAATCTAATATTTATTTTATTTATTTAACTGAAGCTTTATTTCAATTAAGAAAAACAAATTTTAATAGTTTAATTTTATCTAAGAGTAACAATTCACTTGCGATGTGGTAACGTGTAGAAGGTGAGTCCTGAAAAGCAGTTTTCACCGCTCTAGATGTTGTATGACAGGCCAATGAAGAGCGTCTGAACAGCCTCTCCTCTGTCTGTCAGCTCTCACGGCAAATTTGTACAAATGTGTCTGACTTAACAAGCTCTCACTGACTCCGAGGAAAGCCTTCACATCTCTATGAGGTGAGACAATAGATCTTATTTCAATTCTCGCCATGCAGCGCTTTGATGGCAGAGAGAGTTGGGAGGTCTTGTTTACACAAAATGAGTCATATTGATCTATGTTTTGGCATGATTTGAGGGAACGGCCTTGTATTTCTTATTCTCTTTTGTCTCTGAGTCAACTGAAATAAGTTCAGATCTCTGTCAGCGACGCCGGTTTGTGGGTATGATCTAATGAACTATGTAATAAAAACATTTTACTTTTAAATTAGTGCCACATTCGAACTAATGAATTCTTTTGTTTTGCATGATATTAAAACATCAAAACATTGTTAATCTAAACAGTAACTTTCTTTGTACCATCTGTTTCATTCCAGATTGCATTTTTCTAATACATATTTTGGAAAAGCACTGCAGTATAGTAGAAAAAGTCATGCGGTCAAACCCCCAAACAGCCTTCTATCATTCCACTGTTTTCCCTTTTCAATCTCATCTTTTAAGTCCAGATTTTCTTTTCCTGAACTGATTGTGCGTTTTGAAGTTCTCCCCCGTTTTGCTCCAAACACTGAAGTCTATGAACTTATCCCAGTGTAGCGGCCTGGGAAAAGGTCAGTCTTATTTTCCCGCCTGCCTTGGGCCACTGTGACGGGCCACGTCGTGTGAAGTCCAGCATCCATGAAAGGTCTGGCCGTAAATCTCTGCCACTGCGCATGGATGAAATGTGTAGATTGAATTACTGTAGGTTTATGTTGATCTTGGAAAACAGTGTCTGGGAAAGTGACCTCTTTGCTTTGTACTGGTCAGAAGAGAATTAATATTAACACTTTACAATACGTTTAATCAGTGTATGTAATCAGATTACTTTTTTAAAGTAACTAGTAAAGTAACATTGCTGTTTAATTTACAAGAAAATATTCACTTTTTCAAATAAGTAATGCCAGTTACTTTGTTTTCCCATTTATTGACTGGCAGCTCTCCTGTCTCGAAGAAATGCAGGCCTAAATACAGGCTGAAAGTACTGGAAGTTACACATTTGCACAGACCACAATGAGTTTTGGCTGTGAGAGCTGATCAAACTAAGAAAAGCCTTTTTATTTCTAAATTCTTTAAAAATATGAATGCATTATTTTATAGATTTTTAAAGGCATTTTGTTTACTTTTGCATGATACAGTGTTATTTTTTATTTTCTTATTAGAGTATTTAATTTCGTTTTAAATTATTGTTTTTTTTTTAAGCTTAAGTTTTAGTGATTTGCTTTTCTCATTTTGAATATTTAAAAAAATCTTCCTACTAAGATTGTCTAGTTTGTTTGTTTAATTTTAATCATTCTTTTATTTTATTTTAGTTAGATTCCAATGCAAAATTTCAGATCATTCAAACTATTCAAACAAATATTAATCTCATCTAATCATTTTTTTTTTTTTTTTAGTATTTAGTAATTTGTATGTGCTTTTGTCATTTTTGTTTTTTAGGTTTCTATTAAGATTTTTTGTTTGTTTGTTGTAGTTTTTAGTAATATTTGCTAAGTGGTTTTGTCATTTATTATTTTTTAAGTTTCTATTAAATTTCTTTGGTATTTAGTCATTTTTATGTGCTTTTGTCATTTGTGTTTAAGTTTCATTGAATATTTTTGTTTGTTTGTTTTAGTTAGTAGTCATTTTTGTTATATGCTTTTGTCATTTTTATTTATTTTTTTGTTTTATTTTTATTAAGATTTTTTGTTTGTTTAGTTTTTAGTCATTTTTGTTATGTGCTTTTGTGTTTTTTTTTTGTTTGTTTGTTTGTTTTTTGTTTTTTAGTTTCTATTAACATTTTTATGTCCTTTTGTCATTTTTATTATTTTTTTAAAGTTTCTACTAAGATTTTTGTTTGTTTGTTTTTTTGTTTTTTTGTTTTAGTTTTTAGTAATTTTTGTTTTTGTCATTTTTATTTATTCATTTTGTTTAAGATTTTCTATTTGTTTTAGTCATTTTTGTTCTGTGCTTTTGTCATTTTAGTTTTTTTAAGTTTCTGTTAAGATTTTGTTTGTTTTAGTTTTTAGTCATTTTTGTTATGTGTGTCACACCCCTGGACTGTTTAGTTGGTTTCTCCCGTCATTTCCCCCTACAGCTTTGTGTGTTTTGGTATTTCCCTTATTGTCTGCACCTGTGGTTGTAATCAGTCTGTGTATTTATAGCGTGTGTTTTCCCCCTTTCCTTGTTGGACGTTAATGTTGCTACCCTGTGTTCCTGTGTCTCCTGTTGGATTTATTAAATACTTTTCGTTTATTTACGTCGTTGTTCATGTGCTTCGTCTAAGCGTGACAGAACGTCCGACCGATACAGTTTTTTTTGCGTATTCCTCCCCGTTTGGTTTGTCGTGTTTTTTCAGTCTTTTGTTTCCGTCGTGTTTTCATCTGTTACTCCATGAAACTCGCTTCCATCAACGTCCCCCCAAGGAGGGGAAATGCCATTCTGAGAGGAAAAACCATCTTTATCTTCCAGGATGGCAGGGATCTTGAGGACTATGTGGAGGAGTTTATTAGCATTAGCCATCTTGCTAGCTGCGATGACGTCTGCCTTATGGAGGGATTTTGGTGTGGACTGGATGTTGACCTCCGCTTCGTCATGCCCAAAGGTGAACCATGCTGGACCCTAACTCAATATATTAACATCTTACTGAGTGCTTGGGGTTCAGAACTCTGTCTGGACGAAGCGGAGGAGGATTACGACCCCATCCAGCCACACCTCGCAGACGTCTCGCAGGAACCCGGAACCCAGCCTATCATCACCCCGACACGCGGAGCACGAGCCTGAGCCCACCGCAGACGGATCCCACGCTACCAGCGCGACCCAAGAGCCATCGCCCATCGGAGCGACAGAGCGAGCGATCGCCACGGAGCTAGAGGAATTTGCGTCTGATCAGGTGCGAGAGCCGGCCACAGAGCCTGCGACGGTGGACGTTCCTGATGGGCGTGAGGGTGCTGAGGACAGCACCGCCCACTGCACCACCGCTGAGGGTGAGCAACGCCTGGATCTGGGACTAAATTTTCTGGAACAAAATTTGAGTAATTTCTCTGAAGATATATATGAAGATATGCCCGTTCTCCTTCCATCTAAATTACCTGACTGCCTGGATTTCCCACCCACGCTCCCTCTGTCTATTGTTTCTGCTGCCTCAGTCCCGCCACCGCTGTCTCCTGGCAGCCCATCTGCTCACCCTCAGCCCACCATCTGTGGGGTGGGTTCGCCGCAGGTCTGCCAGTCTCCATCAGTGTCATGGCTGGAGGATCCCCCATCTCCGCCTCTAGCCTCTGAGTCCTGGACTCCACCTCGGCCCTTCGACCCTGCGGCTCCACCCCGTCTCTCAGCTCCCTCGTCTCCACCGTCGCCCGTCGGTCCACCAGCTCCACCGGGCTCCATCGTCCCTCCGGCTCCGCCCTGGTCAGTCGTCGCCCCACCTTTGCCTCTGGACTCCACTTCTCCGGCTGCGCCTCGTCGCTCCGTCCCTCCGGGGCGGACCTCCGGATCTCCGCCTCCGCCTCGGTCGCCAGAGCCTTGGGCTCCGCCTGGGCCCTCCAGATCCTCGGTGTCGTCCAGGATCATCGGCTCTCCGTCTCGGGCTCTACCACCACCTGCTCCGCCTCCGTCGGTCGGCCCCATGGTGTCGTCAGCCCTCCCTCCACCATGGCTCCTCCCTCCATCGGCTCCACCGTGGGGTTCCATCATGGCTGCGGTCTGGGTCTCACCTGGCTCCTCCTGCTCCAGCCCTCTCCTGTCTCCTCCTTGGCTCCTCCCTCCATCATCACCTCCTTGGACTATTCCGTCACCACCCTGGACTCCATCTATTGCCCTCCTCCCGGGAGTCCGTCCTCCGCCGAAGCCCCCTCCTAAGACTGTACATTTTGTTTTCCTGTTTGTCGGCGCGAGGACGCGACTTCCGGGAGGGGGAGGTAATGTCACACCCCTGGACTGTTTAGTTGGTTTCTCCCGTCATTTCCCCCTACAGCTTTGTGTGTTTTGGTATTTCCCTTATTGTCTGCACCTGTGGTTGTAATCAGTCTGTGTATTTATAGCGTGTGTTTTCCCCCTTTCCTTGTCGGACGTTAATGTTGCTACCCTGTGTTCCTGTGTCTCCTGTTGGATTTATTAAATACTTTTCGTTTATTTACGTCGTTGTTTGTGTGCTTCGTCTAAGCGTGACAATGTGCTTTTGTCATTTCTATTTATTAATTATTTTTATTTTTTTTTATTTTTTTTTTTAAAAGATTTTGTGTTTGTTTTAGTTTTTAATAATTGCTGTGCTTTTGTCAATTTTATTTTTTAAAATCTCTAAGATTTTTTTTGTTTGTTGTAGTCTTTAGTCATTTTTGTTACATGCTTTTGTCATTTTTATTATATTTAAAAAGTTTCTATTAAGATTTTTGTTTGTTTGTTTCTATTAATATTAAGTTTCTAATATTTTTGTTTGTTTTAGTAATTTGTGTTTTTCCCAAGTTTTTATTAAGATTGTTTTAGTTTTTAGCAATTTTATGTGCTTTTCTCATTTTTATTATTATTTATTAAGTTTTTTTTGGTAATTAGTCATTTTTATGCACTTTTGTCATTTGTGTTTAAGTTTTATTGAATATTTTTTTTGTTTTAGTTTTTAGTAATTTTTGTTGTGCTTTTGTCATTTTTATTTTTTTTTACATTTCTAATAAGATTTTTTTTTTTTTGTTTTTGTTCAGAGAAATCGGGAGTAAGTGCAAAAGCGACGTACACTTTATAAACATGATGCTTACTTAAATGTGCAAATGCATGTATTCATCTCATTTGCACAAAAGATTCAGTATTCCTCAAAATGAATAAAAACCAGCTGAATGCGAACTCAGAACCTGCTATAATTAAATATGTTAAAGGTGACATATCTTGAAAATCTGACTCGAAAGTCCACTTCCAGAACAAACTTTATAGATAATTTACTTACCCTCTTGTCATCCAAGATGTTCATGTCTGTCTTTCTTCAGTTAATAAGAAATTGTGTTTCTTGAGGAAAAACATTTCAGGTATTTTCTCCATATAGTGGACTTATGTGCCCCAAAATGCAGTTTAAATGCAGCTTCAAAGGGCTCTAAATGATCCCAGCCGAGGAAAAAGGGTCTTATCTAGCGAGTGGTCATTTTCAAAACAAATTGATAATTTATATACTTTTTAACCTTGTCTTGTCTCGTCTCTGTGATGCACATGCGTAGTCTGTGTAATCCGGGTCAATGCAGTTAGGGTGTGTCAAAAAACTCCCGTCTCATTTCCTTCTTCAACGTCAAAATCATCCTACATAGCTGTTTTACCATTTTTTGTAAAGGGTGTTTGATATTCTTTGCATGTTCACTTTGTAAACACTGGGTCGGTTCTTCTGCAGCAATGTAGGACAGTTTTGAAGCTGGGGAAGAAAATGAGATGGGAGTGTTTTTTGACATACCCTAACTGTCTTGAATGTATTGAACCGGAAAAAACAGAGTTCACGCAGACTTAGACAAGATGAGCGTTTGAGGTTAAAAAGTATATAAATTGTCAATTTGTTTCGAAAATGACTGATCGTTTTGCTAAATAAGACCCTTCTTCCTCGGCTGGGGATGTTTAGAGCTATTTGAATTGGCATTTAAACTGCATTTTGGAAGTTCAAACTTGGAGGCATCATTATATGTCCTGAATTTTTTTCCTCAAGAAACATAATCGACTGAAGAAAGAAAGACATGAACATTTTAGATGACAAGTAAATTATATGTAAATTTTTGTTCTGGAAGTGAACCTCTCCTTTAAGTGCTATAAAAATATAATTTTACCTTATTTTTGTGTTACAAATTATGTAGGAAAAGTAATAGATTAATATATGTCAAGAGTGCAACTTAAAAAATCAACATCATAACATGAGTTCTAACCTTTGTCACAAAAGACTTTCTTCATTTCCTTTTTCCCTTTCACGCTTTAGATATCATAAGAAATTATATATCAGTTCAAAACTTAAAATCTCAAAATTCATCCTTTGAAAGGCATTTTAAAATCAGATATTGCATTACCATGGAAAATGTACATCAAAATCATATTACAAAATGTTTTCATTCCTGAATTATAAAAATTTAAGTCTGGATAGTGCATTTTTATGTCTGCGTTCAACAATGGGAGTGACAGTTAAAGAGCTAATCTGCACCGTCATTTTCTTTTTGCAAGCGACAGCGGTGTACCAGTTCTAACGCCATAGCGAAAAAGTTTGAGCAAAGCATGCTAGCTGTTCTGTCTTTGGCTGCACAGATGAGTGCAGAACAATTTTTATAGTCCCAGCCTCAGAGGAGACAAGAGAGCAGTAGATTTATTAATTTATTTATTGTATATTACACTGCTGCCACACAGATCTAATATAAACATACCATTTCTTTCCCAGCTGTTTACCTTCACAGACATAACCGAATGTTTTTGTAACTCTTGCGTGTTTTTTAAATAAACCTGTGTATTTGACTGTTTAAGCGCAATAAGACATGAAAGAGAAGTTTAGTTTAGTACTCACATGCTGTGTGACAGCCGCTTTCTGTGTGTGTGCCTCGGATGTGTGTGTTCAGAAAACCGTATATAAGAAGTTTAAACTGATATGGCTTTAAAAAGCATGATTTTATTGCGACAGACATGATATTTAAAACTAAACAGATGTTATTAGCAGAGTACCTGAGGAAAAGGAGGCAGAGAGCAGTAGCTCATTTGCATTTGAAGAGACATGCACAACAACAGCGTGTTTCTGCTTCCACTCAAAATAGGCATTTTCAAAATGAAATAAATGATCTGTGGGGTATTTGGAGCTGAAGCTTCACAGACACATTCTGGCAACACTTGGGACTTGTATTACATATTGTAAAAAGGGGCATGTGGAAGAAAAATTCGGCTGTGAGGAAGACATGAGAGATGGTTTAGGAGGGCTCCATGGGATAAGACATATGGATGACAAGGGGCCCGTGTAGGCAGGAAGTAAGTTAGGGAGGCACCGAAACCGTATATCCAATGACCCAGAAGGGTATCAGGGCCCTAAAATATAAAGATTTGAATCTTGGGAGTGTAACATAGCAAAATGTGTTTATCTGTTTCTTACCATGTGTGGAAAGTTACTGGTTAAGAGATGTAACCTTGAAGGCTGGGGAAGAGATATAAGTTGAAGTGAGCCCTCCCTTCTTGGTCGCACTCTGCAGCAACCTATGTTTCTGTATGACTGTCTTACTCTGGTGAGAGTCTTTTTTATTTTGCCACAACAGGGCATAATAGGTCTCTTTTAAAGTGCTCCTATTATGCCTTTTCAAATATGACCTTCATGCAGTGTGTCATGTAGCTGTAAACAATCTACAAAGTTGTGAAGCTAACAGTGCACGATAAATAAAGTTATTGTCTATCAAAAAAAAGAGTCGGTTCACAATGTTTGTAACTTATTTCAAAACTGAAACTTTCATTTATTCTAGGTTCATTACATGTAAAGTAAAATATTTCTAAAGTTTTTTTGTTTTAATTTTGATGATTAGAGCTTACAGCTCATGAAAGTCAAAAATCCAGTATCTCAAAATATTAGAATGTTTCCTAAGATCAATCAAAAAACAGAATTGCAAAACAGAAAAGTTCAAGTTTTTTAAAGTATGTTCATTTATGCACTCAATACTTGGTCGGCAGCACATATTACAGCAAATTCCTTGCTCCTAGCACAAATTACAGCATCAGTGTGACATGGAAGTGATCAGCCAGTGGCACTGCTGAGGCACTATTGAGCCTTCAGATCGTCTGTATATTTTTGGTTTGACTGTTTCTCATCTTTCTCTTGAAAATATCCCATAGATTCTCAGTGGAGTTCAGGTCAGGCATTTAGGCTGGTCAATAAAGCACAGTAATATCATGGTCAGCAAACCACTTGGAAGTGGTTGTTGCACTGTGGGCAGGTGCTAAGTCCTGCTGTAAAAGTAAATCAGCATCTCCATAAAGCTTGTCAGCAGATGGAAGCATTAAGCGCTCCAAAATGTCCTGGTAGCTTGGATTCTGTGCCTCTCCAGTCTTCCTCCAGACTCTGGGACCATGATTTCAACATGAAATGCAAAATTTACTTTATTTTACTTTTAAAAGAGGACTTTGGACAACAGTCTAGTTCTTTTTTCCTTAGCCCAGGTAAGATGCTTCTGACATTGTTTCTGTTTCAGAAGTGGCTTGGTAGTCCTTTTCCTGAAGGCGTCTGAGCGTGGTAACTCTTGATGTATTAACGCCAGCTTCATTCTACTCCTCGTGAAGCTCTACCAAGTGTTTGAATCGGCTTTGCTTGACAGTTTTCTCAAGCTTCCGGTCATCCCTGTTGCTTGTGCACCTTTTCATACCCAATTTCTTTCTTCCAGTCAACTTTGGATTTAATATGCTTTAACACACCACTCTGTAAACAGACACCCCTTTCAATAATGACCTTCTGTGACTTACTTTCTTTGTGGAGGGTATTAATGGTTGTCTTATGGAAACTCAAACTCAAACTCAAACTCAATGTAAATATTCTAATATTTTGAGAGACTGGATTTTTGATTTTCTGTAAGCTCTAATCATCAAAATTAAAACAAACAAACAAAAAAACTTTAGAAATGTTTTACTTTACATGTAATAAATCTAAAATATATGAAAGTTTTTGAAACAAGTTACAAACAAAAAATTAACTTATTCACGATATTCAAATTTTTTGAGATGCACCTGTAAATGCGTGTTGGGAGTGTGTGTACACAACCACCCTACCATTGACACGGCAGTCTTACCTCAGACCCGCCCTGAGTGAGCTGAGAGCAGTCTGCCATTGTATTAATTCTGGAGCAGATAAGTTCACGCAAATCATTGGTGATGCAGCTTCATCTACAGAAGAAGTGAGTAGAAGTGTTTTATGAATCTTTGCAAATCGCCTTTCCTAATAATGTGCTAGTTAGCAAGTTTCACGGCTAAATGTGGCTTAAGTAAACATTGCGGCTCGTCACCTGACAGAAGAGAGGGGCAGGGTGAGCAGAGCTCATTAGCATTTAAAGAAACATGCAACAAAACAGGTTTCTGTGAACAGAGCTGATTTTGAGAAATTTTAACCAAAGCATGTTATAGAGTTTTAATTAAGACCCTAAAGAATCAACTTGTGGAAAATGGGCATCAGATGACCACTTTAATGCTGAAGAGTATTGAACTTGCATTCTATTCTTCATGCAATCCAGAATGATTTGAGCTGCACCCTCTGCTGTACAGATGTGAATTTAGGCGTCAGCTTGAGGTGTATGCCTTTAACTTTTGATATGAAAGGGCTTTTGCATTTGCTAAAAATAGAACTTTTTTTATATTAAAAACAAACAAGCAAACACTGGCAAAAGCAATGTAATATGCTATCGCAGGTTAGCTAGAAGCAATGGTTTGAAGTTAAAAACATTTCAGTTGACTTTAACTGATGGACTGGAGTGGCATGGATTATTGTGACGTTTTTATCAGCTGTTTGGACTCTAATTCTGACAGCACCCATTCACTGCAGTGGATCCATTGGTGAACAAGTGATATAATGCTATTTCTCCAAATTTGTTATGAAGGAACAAACTCATCTACATCTTGTATTGCCTGAGTGTGAATAAATGCATTTGCAAATTTTCATTTTTGGGTTATTCAGAATACTAACAACTAGGGACTGTATGTTTATGGTGCATCTGAATTTGCAAACAATTACGCAATTAAGCAAGGTTGTGTGTTAATGACATATTCGTTTTATTAATTTCTACCAAATGCACTTCAACCTTAGTGCATATAACCTTCCAGTTGTTGTTTTTTTGTGACACCATCATCTAGAATTGCACTTTCTGCATTGCAAATGCATATTGTAGTGTGTCATATCAAGTTTTAAGGTACAAATGATGTCTGATGCCAGCTAGTGAAGGGCTTTTTACAAATGTTTTCCCATCAGCTCTCATCAGACATCATTAAGTATCGGGGGTGAATCGTCTAACCGATGGGCGCCATTCTAAGTAGATTTCCCTTCAGATCGTGCAGTAAAACTCAATAATAAGTGCTCACAAAAATGACATAAAAAATAAAAGCCAAAGGAAAGTGTCTCTGCTCCTGCAGGGTATTTGCTTTCTAGCAGATCAAAGGCACCAATCGAGCCTTTATTACATGACCTCCACTTGATGCCTTTCATGTCAGGCCACGACCGATTTGTCCAGATCCAGACTTCATAAGAACAATTTTCCAGATGATGCTTTCTTTTTATTCTTCTATGATGTAACGCAATTTGTTGGCTGGGGGTTTGATAGGCATCAACAGCACTCAAATTATACCATATCCACTGATTTATCTACAAACTAAAATATAAACTCCTGCAACAAAGTGGGCACATTTAGGAGGAGTGTTGTACGTTCTTGAAGACGTTAGATGGATACTTCACTCCAAGATGAAAATTCTGTCATTTATTCACCCTCATGTTGTTCCAAACCCGTATGACTGACTTTCATCTGTAAAACACAAAAGTGGATGTCTGGCAGAATGACACCCGCAGTCGCTTTCATTGTATGAAAAATAAAGTGCAGTGAAAGTGGATGCTGATTGAAGCTGTCAGTAGGTAACATGATGCCTAACATCTCCTTTTGTGATCCACGGAAGCCAAAAAAGAGTCAGATTTGGAATAATGTGAAAGTGAGTAAATGGGAGACAGAGCTTTCATTTTTGTGTGGACTATTTAATTAAAAGGGATGTATATGATACATATACTTTTACTAACAAGGCATATTTGGAACAGTGTGGTTAAAGATTTGGACCCCCTTCAGTTTGCTTATAGGGGAAAGAGGGGCACCGATGATGCTGTTATAACCTTATGTGTTTTTTTATAGCTGAACACATTCAGCAGACTACAAATTATGTTAGGATTTTATTTATAGATTTTAGCTCAGCTTTTAATTCGATTTGGATTGATATTCTTTTGCAAAAATTAATTAACTTAGGAGTGAATAGTGATCTTATTTGGTGGATTAAAGACTTTCTTTTAAATCATCCGCAAAGAGTAGTTGTTAATGATATGGTGTCAAAGACAATCATTGTAAATACAGGAGTTCCACAAGGAACTATTTTATCACACGTATTTTTCTCACTGTATACAAAAGAATTTAAGATCCAGGATTCATATTTTAACTTATTTAAATACGCTGACCATATGGTACTTGTTGGCCGGTTGAGTAAAGTTGGAACAGAGGAAGACACGCTGTATTATAGTTATATAAATTTGCTTCAAAACTGATGTAAATTGAGTTCACTGGAGATAAATGTAAATAAAACCAAGGAATTGGTCATTAGTAGGAATAAATTACATTTTATTGAAGGGTTAGACCCTTTGACACTTGATGGACAAGTTTTTTTATATGTAGGAACATTTATTGATAGTAAATTAAGTGTTTCCCCTGCCATTATATTAAATTTTATTTAATTTTATTTACTATATAGCACCAGATCACAACAAAAGTCATTTCAGGTTACCTTTCCTATAGAACAGGTCTATACCTTGTTCTTTTATTAAACAAATTAAATGGTCTTATGTTATTTATCTTATTTACACGACGGCATGTAATTTCTGTCTCTATGTGGATGCGTGTCTACAATTTCTCCTCTGCGAAAACGCAGACGGGATTGCGGAGTCTATTTATAAAAACGGAATTTAATGCAATGGAATTTGTAATTTTTGGATGAATAAATCAAAATTGGGTTTGTCACTTAATTCAAATCATGATATGGACTAATGTCTGTGAATATTAAAACTCCAAAAGACGGTTTAGATGTGAATCCTGCATGTTCTGCTTGGCTCTGTATGTATGAATGGCAGAAACACGGATTTGTTTACTACACAAATACTGAAGCACGCGTGAGGCTCGCAATGATTTTCGGCCTCTGCGTCTCATTATATGACGACATGAACACATGAATCTCCAGAGCTGCTGTGAGAGTCATTTCATGTGAATTTTACCATTTAATTTGAGAAAACTAGCATCATATCATACTGTATACACACAGAAACTTCACAGCAACCTGTCAAAATAAAAGTACGGTTTAACGTGTAACAGAAATATATTACACTTGTATTACTTTTGTACAGTATAATGTACGCCTTTATATATTTCTAATTCTGGCCAATTTAAATAAAACAATTAAATGATAAAATAAATATTACAACAAGATTAACCACTTAATTGTAAAAAAAAAATTCTACAATTATTATTAAAACTGAATATTTTAACAGAATATTCACACAAATTTTCCATGTATTCCATGTATTAATTTTAACAGTAAAGCTCTCTTTGTTTGGCAAAAAATAAAAGGTTTTAATTTTCATTTGATTAAAAATTAATAAATGTTTAATACCTTCATTTGATTATCAGAAATATTAAAATAAAAAATGTCTTTGTTCAAAATGTTGAAATTGAAACTGTATTTTGGACTGTTTTTTTTTTTTTTTTTTTTTTTGCTGAAATAAATGTTACTATACCGTTGGTACCGGCACCCCGGCAGTAATTTTAAATACTGGGATCTGAGTAGGGGTGATTGTGTTACTTGTTGTCTTTTATGTAATTAGTGTGATTATGTTAAATGCATTTATATATATATATAATATATATAATATAATAATATATATATATATATATATATATATATATATATATATACTGCAGCTTTAGTATAGTTTTTTGAAATGCAAACTCACATTTTCATTTTTTTATTTTTAGTTAAAAAAAAAGTTTTTTTTATCTGCTATAATTTTTTATCATTGTAGTTTTCAATTATAATAGGCTTGCAATTTTCAAGAAACCTCTAAAGCATCGTTTTGCATGAGCAAATGATTGAATCCTGTAAATGCACTGAATGAACTTTACACAATGTGTGTTATAGTGTAGTTAGTGTGTGTGGGGTGACTCATGGGGACTCGTGTCACGGTGGAGACCTAAATTGAGGTCCCTTAGGTCCCCCTTAGGTGTAGGGTTGGTGTAAGGCGATAGAAAATATGGTTTGTACAGTATAAACACCATTATGCCTATAGAGATACAAAGATAGCTGACCAGACAGTGTGTGTGTGCGTGTGTGCGTATGTGTATTCATTTATAATAGCCTTGCTGATTTTCTAGAAACATCTAAAGGATCTTTTCCCTGAGCACTTGATTGAATTCTGTGAACGCACTGAATTTCTTTCACTATTGTTAGCCTGTATCCTTCTGAACCATCTTGAAAGCTATTACAGCACGTTTCATCTTGCTTTCATAGACTGAATCACTTTGTTTGATTCAGTTGAATCAGTTTAGAAACATATAAATAAAAAGATTGAGTAAATTTTACAAAACACTATTTTGATTGTTCTACTTTAAAATTAAATTCAGTGTGTTGCTTTGTAATTATTTATAAAAATGTCCTAGCACTTCTATTGCATTTTTAAGTGAATGTTGTTTCAAAGTAAATCCTACACCAATTTTAGTAAAGGTTCCCCAAACCATTTTTGGTTCCCCAAAGAATCTTTCAGTGACCGGTTCCTAAAAGAACCATTTTGAAGAACATTTTAAAAATCTAAACAACCTTTTTTAGAACCTTTTCTGCATTTGAAAGGTTCCATGGATGCTCAAGGTTCTTCATAGAACCATTGATGTCATTAAATAACCTTTATTTTTAAGAGTGTATAGACGCAGAAAACAACCGGTTCAGTATTAAGCATTATAGAGAAGATCATGAATTGACTCTTTGGGTGAATGAAAGCATGGCTGACATTATAAATAACAATAGCATGCTATATCTAATGGCACGGTTGCTGTTTGCTGGCTTGAGAAGTTTGCAACAGCCATTTACTATTAGTGTTCAGCTTCAGCTTTTCAAACCAGACAGAGATGTCCAAACTGCTTTCTGTTAACCCACTGAAACGGGGTTACCTCGGTCTCATCTGCTGCCTGAAGTTCCTTCTGCATCTCGCTGATTGACTGCATGTGATGTTGCCGAGAGGGGAATCAGTTTTTACCCACTTGTGAAGTTGATTAAAATTATTTATGCACATTCAGTCACCTCTGTCATTATAAATCAAAACATGTCTGAACACGGCTGGTCATCTGTCACCTTTCTCATTAGCAGTTTTGTGTTTGCCTTTAGCGCATCTATCAGACAAAACCTACATACATTAGCTTGCTGTCACTCTTTATGGTACTGTTTTATGCATCTTTAAAAGTAATAGTTTAGTATACAGAAGTTTATAGTAATTCCAATACTGCGGAAGCCTGTATCTGCAAGGGAAAAATAAAATAAAATAAAATAAAATAAAATAAAATAAAATAAAATAAAATGCTACTAATAAAGATAATTGCAACAAATGTATTTATTTATTTATTTAACTCTTCTGTTTATATCATACAATTCAAGCTTTGTTTCTCAGAATTTTGACTTTTCTCTCATTAATCTAAATTCACATCTCACAATTCCAAATTGTATATCTTGCATTTATTACCTTTTTCCCAGAATTCTAAGTTTGTATCTCATAATTCAGTTTTGTTTTGTTTGTTTTTGTTTCTACCATGTAATAATAAAAAAAAATAAAATAAAAAAAAAAAAATAGAAATGTATTGCCCACTATTCTGCATTTTTTTAGCAGTTATGAGTATATCTCTCACAATTCTGACATTTTTTTTTTTCTTAGAATTGAGTTTATGTCTTTAAAAAAATCGTGAGCTATAAACTCAGAATTAAAAGAATGAATGAATATTTAATATTTTAAATATTTATTGTATGGCATTAAGATTAAATAGGGAAATTGGTGATTTTTGCTTTTCTGATTTTTTCCCCCTAAGAAAATCATCATAAAGAATTTATACATTTGCCAGATGCTTTAACATTTATATTCATTTTTATCTTACCTGAGAACTATGAAAGTGCAGCCTCTGAGCAATATGATTATCCTCTGGGTTTGTTGTCTCACATGGTTGCATTTCTTTTACAGTATATATATTTTATTTTATATATATATTTCTAAGCAATTTTAGTAAAGACTTCTAGCTGAAAACACTCTTTCTGTGACAGAGCAACCTCTGAGCAATAACATTTTCCCTTGGGTTTATAATTGCGTTTCTTTCCATTGTAAATGCATTCTGATTATTGTCTGGATTTGCTAAAAGCAAGATTTTAACTAAAACATAACTCTTAGATGATATATATATATTTTCTTCTCAGTGTGATGAGAACGAATTGGGAAGATGCCTTAAGGGCTGCTTGTTTAGTCGCTGAAAATTTGCATCTTAATATAGTTGGTAGCAGTGCTGAAAACATGAGATGATCACATATTAGAGATGCTGAGCAGGTGAAGGCCCATTTCAAAATCAGTTTAAAACATGCTGTATTCTCAAATCCTAATAAGGTAAACTTCATTCAGTCATGAAAAGAATAAGGTCGAGAATTACAGTAATAAGAAAATTAGCTGTTTCATGAGAAGCAGTTTTATCTCATTTCAATCTTGTGCTGTTATTAGTTTCTCAAGAGGCTTATATTTCTGTTCGTGCAACATATGTGTGACTGGAGGGGACTTAATAACGCAGACTTCCTGGACATGCAACAAGTAGATTTCATTGTGAATTGGTATATTTCCTTGTTTCATATTATGAGGCCTAAACTGTCCTCGCAAGAGTTTAATTAAAACTTACTAGAACTTTTAAAACTTTCCCCCCTTGCTAAACAGTGCATTTATTAAAATGAAACTTTCTGAGGTCAGATGTATTATGCATAGTAGCATAATAGTTCACAAAAAAAAGAAAATTTGCTGAAGATTTACTCATTTAGATCACCAACGGATCCTCTGCAGTGAATGGGTGCCGTCAGAATGAGAGCCCAAACAGCTGATAAAAACATCACAATAATCCACAATATGATTCCAGTCAATCAATTAACATCTCAAGATGTTTTAACTTTAAACCAGTGCTTCTGGCTAAAATATGAGTCCATAATCTATTATAACATTTCCTTCAGTAAAATTTAGCTCTTCTGAATCAGGAGAGAAATATGCATAGGTCTAGCACTGTTCACAAGCAAAAACAGTCCAAAACAGTTCTGAACAAATATGTTGGTGGATTTTGATTTGAGAAGGAAAAACAGGGGATGGACTTTTTCACTGGAGGAAGCGTTATTTTGGATTATGGGCTTGTAGAAGTGATGGTTTAAAGTTAAAATGTCTTAATTATAGATTTGTGTCTTACAAACAAACAGCTTTTCCCTTCACAAGATGTTAACTGATGGACTGAAGTGGTGCGGATTACTTGTGGATTATTGTGATGTTTTGATCAGCTGTTTGGACTCTCATTCTGACGGCACCCATTCACTGCAGAGGATCAGTTGGTGAGCAAGTGACGTGATACTACATTTCTACAAATCTAAAGCCTAAATGTGAGTACATTTTCTTTTTTGAGCGAAATATTCCTTTAACACATTTAAAAGAAACCCCATGACGTTTCTTTATTTTAGCATTTGCTTTTGTTCTCTGAAAGTGAAATTAAAAATTATTCATTACCTTACAAAGAAAGATTATTGAATGATTGAGATGTAGCTAAAATAATTGAAACATGTTAGAGTGGACTTGGAGCAGGCGTGATCTGCCCATTAGACTCGAGATGTTAAACGTGAGATGGCTCATCATCATTTCATATGCTTTTTTAATTGCAGCTGACTGATCGCGCCCATTTTTCTCTTGTTTTCCAGCTGTTGTCGATTTAATTTGTACTCAGACTGGAAAGAAGAAGATTAGGTGTCAACCTGTAAAATACAAAACTCCATTTAAATACTTGCAGCCATCAATCCATATTTAATCAGAGTCATTTTCACCAGCACCAGCTAATTTTGCTGGAAATGTGTGAATTAACCCCAGTGATTGACACTCTTTATCCGTTTATTTGCAACAGAGAAGAACACATCCACGCACTGATAATTTGATGATGAAATTAAACCATGTGGTGTCATTTTTTTAACCGGACAAAAATAAATTCATTAAAAATTAATAAATGTAAATGTTTGCATGTGGAAAATTTGTGGTAAATTTGTCTTGTATTTATTTACACCACCAGTCAAAGGTTTTCGAACAGTAAGATTTTTAATGTTTTTAAAAGAAGTCTCTTCTGCACACCAAGCCTGCATTAATTTGTTCCAAAGTACAGCAAAAACAGTAAAATTTTGAAATATTTTTACTATTTAAAATCAATGTTTTCTATTTGAATATATTTTAAAATGTATTTATTTATTCCTGTGATTTCAAAGCTACATTTTTAGCATCATTACTCCAGTCACATTAACCTTCAGAAATCATTCTAGTATTTTGATTTGCTGCTCAAAAGACATTTATTATTATTATTATTATTATTATTATGTTGAAAACAGCTGAGTAGAATTTTTTCAGGTTCTTTAATGAAGTTCAGAAGAACAGCATTTATCTGAAATAGAAATCTTTTGTAACATTATAAACGTCTTTATCATCACGTCTTTTGATCAATTTAAAGCCTCCTTGCTAAATAAAAGTATTAATTTAGCAATTAAAAACAAAAAATTATACTGACAAGTATAGTGTATAATGTTACAAAAGCTTTTTATTTCAGATAAATGCTGATCTTTGGATCTTTCTATTTAACAAAAAATCCTGAAAAAAATGTACTCAACTGTTTTAAATACTGTTTAATACTGTAAAAAAAAAAAAAAGATCAGTAAGTCATGGCAGCTTGTGTTTTTACATTAGTTTAAGTCACTGAGCAATTTCAACTTTTTTTTTAAATGCCTTACTTGAAATGTAACTTTATTTTTAATTAAATTTTCTTAATGTAATCTTAGTTTAAATGATGTGTACAACCCAGTGGATTATAATTAAAGCTTTAAGGTAGCAACTGACCTTATGATTTGAATTTGAAGTAGGTGGAAATTTTTACCATCTTGTTTGCTATATTTGATTTGTACAGTATGATTATCTCTATAGAACGGATGTGCAGAAACGTTCATAGAGCGAATGGTTCCCTCTTTAAGGTTTGTTAAGATCTTTGTTATTTGGTCTATAAACATCTGTAACAGATAAAATGAAATGTCAGTGGTACTAGAACAAGCATAGCCACTCGTTGCGTTCATTTAAGGTTGTTAGGGCATGCTGGGCTGTTCTTGAGTTATAAGCACATACTGTAATAACATATAAGCCTTGAATGTTGAAAGCATTGAAAGTGACAGTCTGTGAGAGCCAAGAACATTGCCATGGTTACATGAACAATGAGTGCTTTCTGCTCAAGGAGAGCCACACAATGTCTACATGGAGAAAGTTCTGATCTGCCTGACGATACCATCTCAAGGGCTTCACACAGCCTCTAATTAAAAGGACGAAGAGACATTCACTATGTGTTCGCTGTTCTTCAAATCCATATGTTCCGTGAACTATTACCGACGCAGAGGAGCGTGAACTCTTTTCTCCTGTACGTTCAGAATGATGAGATTTTCTTAGAATTGAAAAGTTTGTTTGTAGCATATTATAAAACATTATTGCTTTACTTTCATGTGGCATAAATGCTGTTGTTAGTCTCACAGCAGTGTGTCTCTGCCTGCTTTAATGGTTTAATGGTTATCTTTATTATATACCTGGAAATACAGAGTTATAGCTTTATGGAAAACAAAAGTCTTTTAGTTCATATCCGTCTTTTTGAGCTCATTTATGCTTTTCTTATGAAACACAGCAGTATCTTTAAACCTAAAGCATAAATTCCCAGTAAAACATATTCCCAGTATCTTGTTCAGATTTCTTAAATATACTTTATCAACTTTTCTGAGGCGTTAACAAAGAACTTCATACAATTACAAAATTGTATACATTTCCCCTTCCTTTCCCAAAATAAACCAAAATATTTTATTCAAAATCCAAAAATTAATTATTAATAAATACCATACAAAAAGTGACTATAGATCAAATTTAACATCATACCCATGTCAAAATAAATAAATGAATGAATAAATAATGTGAATAATAAATATAAAAGAAAAGAAAAAAAGAAAGAAAAGGAAAGAGAGACAGCATTTCATGTTGCATTGTTATATTTCTTGTTTTTATATTTTCATTTTTTTTAAGTAACTTTTTCATGTACTTTTGTCATTTGTTTCCATTTCATTTTCCATTTAGTTTCCATTTAAATAAATAAATAAATTAGACAACATTTCATGTTGCATTTTTGTTGTTTTTATATTTTTATATTTTCAGTTTTCATTTTTTTTTAGGTTTAAGTAACTTTGTTATGAGCTTTTAATTTTCATTAAATTAATTAATTAATTAATTCATTCATTCATTCATTTTATATTATGCCTTTTTTCAAAATAAACTAAAACATTTTATTCAAAATTATACAATTAATTAATTAATTATTAATAACTAACATACAAAAAGTGACTAGATAAAATGTAACATCAAGTAAACTTTAGCATTATGCACCCATATGAACATATCCATGTCAAAATTAAATAAATAAATAATGTGAATAATAAATAAAAAATAAAAGAAAGAAAGAAAGAAAGAAAGAAAGAAAGAAAAAGAAAGAGAACATTTCATGTTGTATTTCATATTTTTATATTTTTTTAGTTTTAAGTAACTGTCATATGCTTTTGTCATTTGTTTCCCTTTTAATTTTCCATTTAGTTTCCATTTTAAATAAATAAATTAAACAGACAACATTTCATGTTGCATTGTTATTGTTTCTATATTTTTCAGCTTTAATATTTTTAGTTTTAAGTAACTTTGTCATTAACTTTTCTCCATTTTAATTAATTAATTCATTCATTCATTTATTCGTCCATTTTACATTATGCCTTTTGCCAAAATAAACTAAAATATTTTATTAAAAATTCTGAAATTAATTAATTCATTATTAATAAATAACATACAAAAAGTGATAAGATAAGATAAACTTTAACATTATGTAAACTTTAGCATTATGTACCCAAATGAACATAGCCATGTGTAAATTAAATAAATAAATAACATGAATAATACATTTAATAAATTAACTAAACAGATACAATTAAGTAGACAGATATAATAATAATTTTGCATTGTTGTTGATTTTATAGTTTTCTTTTCTTTCTTTCTTTTTTTAGTTTTTTTTTTAGTTCTTAAGTTCTTTCTTTCTTTCTTTCTTTTATTCTTACTTTCTTTCTTTCTTTCTTGTACTATTTTTATTTTTCCTAATATCTTGTTTCAGTATTTATAATGGGCCAGACAGATGCTTCTGTATATTATGGATATTGTTTCATTTTGCATTGTTGTTGTTGATTTTATATATATTTTTATATATATTATCATTTCTTTCTTTTTCTTTCTTTTTTTCTTGTGCTATTTTTATTTTTCTCAATATTTTGTTGCAATATTTATAAAGGGAAAGACATATGCTTCTATATATTATGATTATGAATGTCCTATTCTTGTATTTTTATTTTTATTTTTTTTTATTTTAAGTAATTTTGACACATTATTTTGCCATTTTCCACCACATATTTATCAATTTATTCTTATTTTGAATTCATTAACACTTTCTAGAAAAAAAACATTTTGTTTCTTTGAGCCCATGCCTGTAGCTTTACACTCATGTACATGAACACAGCAATATCTTTCATAAGTATTTCATAATGGAGTTATTCTGTAAACAAAGTAAAATGCATTCCAGTATTTTGCTGCCTTGCATGTGCAGTGTTTGTGAAGGAAAAGACAACATTTCATGTCGTGCATAATTATGATCAATGCAACTGTGCTGAATTCACAGCCATGCGGCAGTCAGTGTATGTAAACAGTTTCATCTGAACACATTTAATGTCATCACACATATTCTGTTGGGAAGAAGACACATCGCTGGAAATGAGCACTGCTGAAAAAGACTTCAATTTACATTTTCCTTTCATTTACGTTTTTTCCTATTGCATATGCACATACCTATGACAAATAACACCTGTTTACAGTAAAACACTCACTGCAGAAGCACCATAATGGAAAAGTAAAGATAGATATACAGCCAGCAAACGAGACTCAAGATGGTGTAATGATGAATGTCTGTCTGCCGATCAGCGCGGAGGGAGGAGACAGACAAACAGGAGCACTGTTGGGACAATTATTCAATTAGATGACCTGACATCTTCTCTCACACTGCTTTCAGCCGTAGCATAATGTTTACCCTCATTACACACTGCCTGCGGCGAATCCAAGGTCAGTGCAACCAAAGACAAACTTCATCTTCAATTCACACTGATGCTAATGTTTCAAAACACCCTGGCTTTAGTCCAGAACCTACTGAGCGCCCTATGCAGGCTGCACTTTAGGGCATTAGTGCACCCCTAGTGCGAAAGCTGTTCCAAAAGATAGGACGTTTAATATTGTTGGCTTAGAAAATAAATACCTTGTTTTGGTCAAATTCTTAGGCATAAGGATTAGTGTACACCAAAAAATAGTGCAATCTATTTAAAAATGATATTTTGCATCCTTGCTAGTGTATTACATTGTACATTGAACAACATTTAGGTGCTCCCTGTGTAGGAAGTTTGGAATTGTTACTAACAAGGTTCCATTTGTGCTAGGATGTTACATAGGCAGTCAGCAGAAATGCCACTCACTAGGATTTGGAACACAGCCCATGTGCTTTCTGTACTTCTTGTACTAGGAAACCTTGAACGAGTTTTGCACTGAACATTGCAGAGTTTACATTAATGAAGTTTGTGATGTGTGATTCATTACAGCACAGTGCCATCATTCACTGTGGCGCGAGATAACGCTTATCCTGAGGCATCTGTGCACAGAGTGATGGAACGTGCTCTGTGAAGAAATAGATTAACAATTAATTTGCATTAATAATTAAAACCAATTAAACAGGGAACTGTACATGTCATTGCTTAGAGTTCATTGGTTTAGCAAAGTCCGGCCGAACACCTAAGGTGATTAGATACACGCCGGTGTTATTGTAGTATCATTGAGATACTGTTTTATTAAAGGAGAAGTCCACTTCCAGAACAACACTTTACAGATAATGTACTCACCCCCTTGTCATCCAAGATGTTCATGTCTTTCTTTCTTCAGTCATAAAGAAATTGTGTTTTTTGAGGAAAATATTTTCTACATGTATAATGGATGAATAAATTATCTGTAAATTATTGTTCTGGAAGTGGACTTCTCCTTTAATCTTAGTTTCTTTCGATTTTTTTTTTTTTTTTTTTTTAAAGTTGTTGTTTTTGTTAGTTTTATTAATTTGTTTTTAATTATACTTTAAGTTTAAAAATATACATTTATAATTTATTTCAGTTTTTTGATACATTTTTATTTCAGTAGTTATTTTAGTCAATTAAACAAAAAAAAAACGAGAAATAATTCCATGGGAAATAGCTAAAAGAAAATTGTTTAAGTTTGTTTGGTTGGTTATTTATTTATTTATTTATTTTATATCAAGTCACAGTGTTTTTGATAAAATTTCCAAAAAAATTATTTTGAACATAAACAAATTTTAGGCAATGACATATGATTTTGATTGGCAGCCAGCTGGAACACAAATTAAAAACTAATGAAATCTAAAAAATAAGTGATTTCCATGCATTTCCAAAACTTTTCAGCCTCTTTAAACAGCTTTGAGGTTCAAGATGGATATTATACATAAATCATTTTCATAAGCTGCATCCCAATTTGTGCACTGTTCTATGATGCTGTGCAATTATGTGCTTCACTGGTGATGGGGAAGTATGTATGAGGTGTTGGGACATGCAAACACACCATAATTTGCATGGTGATTTTAGCATTAGTGGGGACATAACAGCAGGCAACAGATTTAATTGTTTGATCAAAAGTATTGCCAGGGACAATTTAGTAGTCGCTGGATATTGGTAGGGATATTGGTAGGGTGTCCTTACTAAATTCTTTACCTCTGAAAACCATAACAAAGTCTGACTTTGGAGACTAGAGTTTTGCTACACTAACCATAGTTTAACCATGGTATTTGTAGTAAAATTGTGGTTAACTGTTGTTAACTGTAGGCAAAAAAAAAAAAAAAAAAAAAAAAAAAAAAAACGGTTAATTTTTAAGGGATTTGTATTTGTGTATACCATCTTTCTTCTTCGTTTTGTTTTTATAATTGTACTGCCTTAATGGATTGATGTTTTGTTCAGTTTGATTGAAAAAATAAAAGAAATCAGAAAAAAAAGATTCATGATACACTCTCCTAAGTCCCCATCTAAATCAAAAGATTCACAAAGCCGCGTCGAAGTTCCGATCTAAATCAAATGATTCTCGAATCTGCTCCGTAGTCCTGATCTGAACAATTATGTGCGAACCATCATTTCAGATAAGGACTTCGGAGCGCGGATTCAGTTCGCAAAACTGCTCTAAGGTTCCAATCTAAATTAAAAAGATTCACGAATCCGCTTTGAAGTTCCAATGGAAATTAAATGATTCGCGAACCCGCTCTGAAGTTCCCATCTGAATAAAAAGATTCGCAAACCCACTTCGAAGTTCCGATCTAAATCAAATGATTCACGTACGACTCCACTCCGAGGCTCCGAACTGAAAGATTCGCGAACCCGCTCCGAAGTTTCGTTTTCAATCAATTGTTTTGCGAATCACGATATGCGCTCCGAATGAATCAAATGATTCGCGATACGCAAAGTTCCGATCTAAATTAAACGATTCGCGATAAGCGCTTTGACGTTCCGATCTGAATAAAATGATTCGCGATCCGATTGGAGCGCTTTGAATAAGTGAATCATTTTGCGACGCAATGATTAACTGATTTGGAGCTTCTAACAGCTCTGTTTCATCCATCACTATACGTAGTTTTTGAAATCATTACAAGCAATGTCGAAATTTGAAAATGAGTGGCTCTTTTCATCTGGTGTTTGCTAGTGAATCGCTTGAACTGAATGATCGAAGTTATGAGTTTGAATGTACATTTGTATTAAATGTACATTCTTGAAAGCGCACAGTTTTCTAGCATATTTCTTTAACTTTTCAGGTAACATCAATGCGATCAGATGCGACCGAAATTACAACAATACATAGACATATATTTATTTGTGTATTGGTAGGGACATGCCAGCATCCCTACTAAATTCCACGCCCTTGAGAAACCCCTCAGTTGCATGTGATAAATGTTTGTATGTAAGCATCTAAATTTATGAAATCTATTCGCCTACATTTTTTCTTGTTTAATGTACTGTCCACTTAGAAATATGGAAGCAAAATGTGTTTTGAATGCCATTTCTACTGATGTGACAATTTTAGCCCCACATTTCTCACCATTTTCAACAAAAAAAAAAAAAAAATAAGTAGTGGGTTGTGGATAATATTAGCTCAAATGCAAGCACACATATGTACTTCAGAATTCCACCAGAAATAGTATGCTCTCCAGGCACCATGGGCATACTATTTTCAACCTGCTTGTACTATGGTTTTAGAACCATGAATCATAATCTAACAATCTGTATAGTTTGAGTAGCATGTGAATTCTCTTTGGATTTTCCAGCAGAAACTTAAGTGTGACAGAAAAGCAAGTGAAAACAGATGAGATGAAACTAGCAAAAATCGACAGTACTTCATTGTCCGGCGAGAGGTCGTCTTTAGCTTCACTGACGTTTACTTAATGAGAGCAGACGTGCTGGAGAGCAGATCTATTTTCCAGCGCTCATGTGTGGAGGAGGTTAGGATGGTTGTCTATATCCTGCCACTGTCTTTCTAATAATGGACAGACTTATCCTGGTGCAAAGGAACGGTTTTACCTGAAAGCTCGTTGACAGTCAGTGGTAGTATTGAAGTGGTCCTGTGCATCAGTTCCTTATCAATTCCTTTGGTCACATCTGAGATATTCTTGTGTGTCAAAATGATGCAGCCATTGTAAAAAATGATGCAGTGTTTTTTTGCGCAGTCACGTCTTCGTCTTGCACTATGAATATTTAGTATGCTATGCATACATATTTGAGATGCATATTTCAATTATGCACCCTTAATGTGCATTTGCAATGCATGCACAGTGCTTGCACTTGATATAACCACTTGTGGTATTTTAAAAATAAAGATAAGCATACATAATTGCTTATTTTTATCTCACAATTCAGACATTTTCCCTAGCAATTCTGAGTTTGTATCTTACAATTCAGACTTTTTTTTAAATTGCATTTCAGATTTAAAAAAAAAAAAAAAAATGTAGATATAAACTCGGAATTATAAATTCTGTTATAAATATAAAATCTGAATTGCGAGATGTAAACTCAGAAAAACTCAGAAAAATTCAGTTTATATATAGCAGTTCAGAGTTTTTTTTCTGAAAAGTTTAAGTTTGTAAGTCTAAAAAATGCAATTTTAAAAAATTGCAGAATTGCAAGGAAAAATTCTAAATTGTAAGATAAGGAGCAATTGTTTAAAAAAAATGAAAGCAAAATAAAATGAAATGAAAATACTATAGTTGTGCATATATGTTAAATAAAACTTAAAGTCTATGAGGACCCATAATATTCTAAGATAGCCCTAATGTGTTCCTCATCTGAACTTTAGCATGTTTAAACAAGTATTCAAATTTAATAATGTAGCTCTCATTTAAGCCCCTTTTAGCAGCATATTTCATTAAATCCAAAATGCATAAGTCCTGAAAGCCTGCTCTGATATAACTCAGCTGCTGAATATATTCTGATATTCTGTGACATGCTTTGCTTAAAGGGACTGTTCATCACGTTAAGCTTTAAGCAAGAAAGTTCTGTCATCATTTACTCACTCTCATGTCAAAGTTTTTGTCCATCAATATGTCCATCATACTTTGACATATGTGATGGCTGAATAAATGATGACAGAGTTTTCATTTTCTGGTGAAATATTCCTTTAATAATGTAGTAATTCCTTTATATGTGAATGGAGCTGGTTATTTTTTTCCTTTGTTTTCATTAAAGGACATTGTGGTCTAGTTAGATGCAATTTATTATTCTGAAATACAGGCTGACTACAGTATATTTCTGAGTCATCACATGCTTTTGACTTTAATCAGAAAGGCCAAACATCACAAACCACAATCATAGGACCATTATAGAACAAAAATAAAGCCACTCACTCTTTGCTGACGCTCGCAGCAGGTTTTCGGTCTCTAAATCGCCATCTTGTTGTATAAAAGTAATTTTTAACTCAAGATGTACTGTTTAAAAATGCATTTTCATGGATGGTCAGCTCATCAAATTCATATTATTCTGCAACCCGCTGATCAACATTCTGATTGCCGCCTGAGTGAATTCATTTCCTATGCCAAAAGAAATAAATTGCAGGGTGTTCGATTTATCATAGGCGATGAGATAAACAGGGTAAGTCATTTGAGGTTTTTTTTTTTTTTTTTCTTTTTTGGTCCTAGTATAAAAGCATGTCCAAATAAATAGCTATCCGCTATCAGGAACAGCATGTGTTGGTACGGATGAAGAAACCCAGGCAATGATAGACAGCCGTGAAAGAGTCTGATATGAAATTCAAGCTCATTTTGTAGTTTTCTGTCCTAATTATTCCTTTTCGTGTTTTGTTACATGGAAAAAGAAAATGTTTTGGGGCATTTTGCTTGTTTAAGGGCGAGATATTTTATGAGGCTTTCATGAAAAATGCCCTATTCTGCCTGTATTTTGCAACCATTATAGTCTCACACAAACGTTTGCTTGTTTCCAGCGTCCTGTGTTTCAAGACATGCCTACATATATAAAAACAAATTCAGCCCGTGGTGCAGAGCTTTGGAAGATATCATGCATATTATATTCCTAAATTCCCTGTTTTCTCAGAAAGTGCTTCTTTCAGATACAGGGCATGCTGGGATGCATTATGCAAAAGAATGTGTATATCCACTCCCCTGTGTGCTGAGACAAGTGACCGCAGGCGCTTTATGAGAAGGGTACTGGAGTTGCATTGCAGTCCCTCCATCACTTCAATATTCAAGAGACTCTGTTAAATAACATGTAGCGCTGCATATATTTCCTCAGCGTCTCATATTTTCTTGCCCCTAGAATACATTTCTCCTCAACCTGCTGTCTGCAGATGAGAGATTGATGGACACGCAGCATAGCTTTTCACGCTTGCTGTAGCAATTAGAATATATGCAGGAGACAGACCTGATCTGTGAGCGGCGACAGGCTGTCAGGCGTAAGTAAAGCTGTCGTTTAGTGGCCCGGCCCAGCTAGAGCGACACAGGCTTCACAGGAGAGGATGTGACGCTGTCAAGAGCAAATGTAGATCTGAAACACATCTGAGTTTCGGTCTAGTTTTTTTTTTTTTTTTTTTCTTTTTAATCCCCTTTCAAAAATTATCGTTGTAACTATAGTCTCCATGCCATTAATATAGTTCGTATCAGTGTTGGGAAGGTTACTTTGGAAATGTAATAGGTTACACATTAGAAATTACCCTATTGATATGTATGTTGATATTGGTTTGGGGGAATTATGATGTTGCTATGCAATTGCTAAGGTGTTAGGTTGGGTAGAATGTTGCAGTGGTGTTGCTAGGGTGGTTATGGGAGGAGGGGTTAGTTAGGTTGTTTTGGGGGGTTAATATGTTGATATGGGGTTGCTAGGGTTGTTTTGGAGGGTTAATATGATGATATGGGGTTGCTAGGGTGGTTTTGAGGGATTATTATGTTGTTACTGTATGCAATTGCAATGGTGTTAGTGTGGGTAGAATGTTACAGTAGTGTTGCTAGGGTGCTTTGGGGAATGAATTAGTTGGGTGGTTTTGGGGTTTAGTATGTTGCCATGGAGTTGCTAGAGTGGTTTTGAGGGTTAGTATGTTACTATGGAATTGCTAGGGCTGTTTTGGGAGTTTAGTATGATGATATGGAGTTGCTATGATGGTTTTGGGGGGTTAGTAGGTTGCTATGCAGTTGCAAGGGTGGTTTGGGGGGTCAGCATGTTGCTATGGAGTTGATAAGGTGGTTTGGGGGTTAGTATGATGCTATGGAGTTGCTAGGGTGGTTTTGAGACTTAGTATGTTGCTATGGAGTTGCAGAGGGTGGTTTGGGGGGTTAGTATGTTGCTATGCAATTGCTAGAGTAGTTTTGGAAGTTAGTGTGTTGATATGGAGTGGTTTTTGGGGTTAGTATGTTGCTGTGGAGTTGCTAGGGTGGTTTGGGGGTTAGTATGTTGCTATGGAGTTGCTAGGGTGGTTTGGAAGTTAGTGTGTTGATATGGAGTGGTTTTTGGGGTTAGTATGTTGCTGTGGAGTTGCTAGGGTGGTTTGGGGGTTAGTATGTTGCTATGGAGTTGCTAGGGTGGTTTGGAAGTTAGTGTGTTGATATGGAGTGGTTTTTGGGGTTAGTATGTTGCTGTGGAGTTGCTAGGGTGGTTTTGTGGAGTTAATATGTCGCTGTGCAGTTTTGGGGGTTTGTATGTTGCTATGGAGTTGCTAGAGTAGTTTTGGGTGTTAGTATGTTGTTATGGAGTTGCTAGTGTGGTTTTGGGGGGTTAATATGATGATATGAGGTTGCTAGGGTTGTTTTGGAGGGTTAATATGATGATGTGGGGTTGCTAGGGTTGTTTTGGGGGGTTAATATAATGATATGGGGTTGCTAGGGTTGTTTTGGGGGGTTAATATGATGATATGAGGTTGCTAGGGTTGTTTTGGAGGGTTAATATGATGATATGGGGTTGCTAGGGTTGTTTTGGGGGGTTAATATGATGATATGAGGTTGCTAGGGTTGTTTTGGAGGGTTAATATGATGATATGAGGTTGCTAGGGTTGTTTTGGAGGGTTAATATGACGATGTGGGGTTGCTAGGGTTGTTTTGGGGGGTTAATATAATGATATGGGGTTGCTATGGTGGTTTTGAGGGGTTATTATGTAGTTACTGTATGCAATTGCTATGGTGTTAGGGTGGGTAGAATGTCGCAGTAGTGTTGCTAGGGTACTTTTGGGGAAGGAATTGGTTAGATGCTATGCAGTTGTTAGCGCGGTTTTGGTATGTTGGTATGCAAAATAGTTAGTTGGTATGTAGTTGCTATGGTGTTGGGGGTTAGAATGTTGCTAAGGTGTTGCTAGGGTGATTTTGGGGTGTTTGTATATTGCAGGGGTGGCAAGAGTTCAGCTCCAACCCTAATAAAACACAATCACCTGCCTGTAGTGTCCTAGTAACCCTTCAGATCTTGATTAGCTTGTTCAGGTGTGTTTGATTAGGGTTGAAACAAAACTCTGCAGGGCTGCAGCTCTTCAAGACCAATGTTCGCCACCCCTGGTATAATGCTTTGTGGATGCTAAAATGTTCTGGAGAGTTTAGCATGTTGCTATGCAGTCACAGAAGTCCAGGTATATTTATTTATTTATTTATTGGGTCGATAGGTGTTTTTTATGTTCTGATTCAAGTAAAAAAACTGCTGTTCTTTTCTCTAGAGTGTTTTGGTTTATCTTATTTTATTAAATTGTTAGTTATTATTAGTTTGACCAATTGTATTATTAGCACAAGGCACAATTTGATATCTCTCATACTTGTAGCTCAAACAGGATGAGTTACGCACAAGAACCTTTAGTACTTGGCTTTGGAGTCTGTACAAATAGCACTTTGTGTGAGCAACAATACAGCAGTGCAACACTAAAGAGAGTTCATCAGCCATTTCACAGTGGAAAGATTCATGCAAAGAGATGTCATCACGCTCTGGTTTTTGAAAGTTATAATAAAGCCATCTTTGATTTAACAAGAGTAACAGTCATGAAAGGACTGTTATTTCTGGCTTTGGCGTCTCTAGCTGCTCCGCTGGTCTTGTGACAACACTCCTGCTGAATTTCTATCGCCAGCAAATTAAATCTTCCATTGCTGAATGTGTTTGAACTGTCTCCTCTCCTCACACTCCTTTTAGTCTGACAACACTTCTCTCCCCTTACATTTTCTGCACCGTGTGATCAAATTGCTTTTGATGTGACATCATTCTTTCCCAATGTTATTTACCGGAGTGTCAGTCGGGGTCTCGGCAGACATCCACGCGATGCTCTTAGCGCAGAGACTTCAGGAAAATGTTTTCCCGATTGATGTCGTGCGTCTCGTTCTGTGGTCACACGCGGGAGAGACTCCCATTCAGAAATCCCCACCGTGATGGATTGGTCTCAGACTAGAGTCTTTGCTTTTGATGCTACAGCCGTTTGCTGGTCAGAAGGGAATGATGGAACCACTGCAAAGAGAATCCGCAATCTTTATTTATCACCACACAAGCATGTGGAATTTGTGGAAATGTTGACATAGAGGAACACTATGATCTTACTACTGGGACAGTCCACCTGGAATTGCCTGGTGCCTTCCACAAGGGTATAGAGGTGATTGATCTCTTAGTCTTAAACCCTTTATTTACATCCATGCATTTGGCAACTGCTTTTCTCCAAAGATAATTACATTGCATTCTGCTGTACTAGGCATGAGAATCATAAGGAATGTATCAATTTTGCTTCTGATTCCTCTTGAATCAAAAAGGAAATTAAATGCAATTCCTTTGCCAATTGATGAGATACCTTCTGAAGTAAATAAAGCTAAAAGAATGCTTGCAAAATGTGTTCACATAGACTTTTCAATTATTTTTTTTAGTTCTTTTAGAGGTGCAATAAATGCATTCCAAACAATGACCTTAAAGGCATATTTTATCCTAAAAGGAAAATTCAGTATTTCAGGAAAATGAGTAAATTACAGAATTTTAATTTTTGAGAAACTTGCATTTAACTACTTTCACTACATAAACAACAATACTATTACTAAACCAAGAAAATATTTTAACATTCCATTCATTCATTTATAGTTATAACAGTTGTAGTATATAAAATATATCTTTAAAAAAGAATAGTTCCCAAAAATGAAAATTCTGTCATCTTTTAGTCACCCTCAAGTTGTTCCAAATCTGTATGAGTTTCTTTCTTCTGCTAAACATAAAATAAGATGTTTTAAAGAATGTTGGTAAACAAACAGTTGATGGTGTTTTTTTTTTTTTGGTTTTTTTTTTTTTTGGTTTTGTTCATTAGAGTCTTTTAGACCAAGCTGGTTGTGCTATATGACATATTGTATTACACTGGTGGTGCTGTATGGTTTTGATTCATCAATAAGAACTCACAAGAGTCATTCATTCGGGAATTTGGCTACACTGTAAAATTTGATTTACAAATTGACTCATAATAGTCCGCGGTGCCATAGTTTACAGTTTTTAGCCTGGTGTTTATCAGAAGAATTTGAAAACCATAAACAGAACCAAGTGTCATTCAGTTACAGTATTTTTGTCATTTTTATTTATTTATTCATTTATATTTTAATTCTCGGCTCTGGATTCTACCATACACTACTCGACTTAAAGCTTGTAAGAAAATATTGCCTTAAAGGAGAAGTTCACTTCCAAAACAAAGATTCACAAATAATGTACTCACCCCCTTGTCATCCAAGATGTTCTTTCTTCAGTCGTAAAGAAATTATGTTTTTTGAGGAAAACATTTCAGGATTTTTCTCCATATAATGGACTGATATGGTGCCCAGATTTTGAACTTCCAAAATGCAGTTTAAAAGCGGCATCAAACGATCCCAAATGCGGTTGTAAAAGATCCCAGCTGAGAAAGAAGGGTCTTATCTAGTGAAGCGATATATTCTCAGTTATTCTCATTAAAAATAATACAATTTATATACTTTTTAATGCCAAACGCTCGTCTTGTCTTGCTCTGCCTGGACTGTATTTTTCCGGTTCATGACAGTTAGGGTATGTCGAAAAACTCCCATCTCATGTTCTCCCTCAACTTCAAAATCGCCCTATATCGCTGTTTTACCTTTTTTGTCAAGGGTGTTTGATCTTCTTTGCATGTTCACTTTGCAAAGACTGGGTTGGTACTTCTGCAGTGATGTAGGATCATTTTAAAATGATTTTTGAAGTTGAGGGAGAAAATACGATTGGAGTTTTTCGACATACCATAACTGAATTGACCCCGATTACACAGTCAGAATTACAGAGTCAGAATACACAGAGTTCAGGGAGAGTAAGACAAGACGAGCATTTGAGATTAACAAGTATTTAAATTGTATTGTTTAATGAAAATACCTGATATTTTGAGGAAAATGAACATCATTGAACATCATTTCTCCTCCAACTTCAAAATTGCTCAACGTCGCTGTTTTACCTTTTCTTTTTGTAAAGGGGGTTTGATCTTCTTTGCATTTTCACTTTGTAAACACCAAATCAATACTTCTGCAGCGATTTTGAAGTTGGAGGAGAAAATGAGATAGGATTTTTCGTCATACCCTAACTGAATTGACCCCGATTACACAGAGTACGTATGTGCATGGCAGAGCTAGACAAGACGAGCATTTTAAGTTAAAAAGTTTATACTTTTTAGAAGATCTTAAAATTTTTAAAAATTACAATTTTTTTATAAAATGACCGATCATTTAGCTAGATAAGACCTTTATTCCTTGTCTGGGATTGTTTAGATCCCTTTGAAGCTGCATTTAAACTACATTTTGGACATTCAAACTTGTGGGCTCCATTGAAGTCCACTATAGACTGTTTTCACGTTACGCCATCAATCCGGAAGTCAGCCATTGCGGCAGCACTGAATGTAAACAATGCCACTGAACCAAATGGAACTCGTGCATGGGCTTGGCAAAAAAACGAAAAAACGAAAAAACAAAACTAATTCACTGTATCGGATAAGAAATAGAAGAAAGATCTGTCTGGTCATCAGTCCATGACAAAAGAGGCAGATTGTTCGGATATATTTACCACATATTATAGGGCTCGACAATATGGACAGCCCTATGGCCGTGCAACTTGTACATTCACTGTACTGCATTCATGTTCCAAAATATCATTTGTGTGGAAATAATACATCATTATTATATTTAGTCTGTAAAATGCCGTTAACGGGCCAGAAATGCTGAAGACGGACACAAAGAGGAGAAAGTACTGTAGCAGGCAGATAAATCTCACTAATCACGATGCACAAAATATTGGAAGAAACTCCTAAATAATGAATTGGAGGTAGGGGTTTATATAAATGTACTGTTTTCAGAAAAGTTTACATGGCGTTTACTTTTTATCTAGCATCTGTATAATGCAATATTAAGCAGTGTCAATAAGCGTAGTACAGCTATGTGTACAGCAGTAATCAAAGAAATACTATCACCGCTTAGTGTTGAGCCCTGTATTAACTTCAGTTTGTCCAAATATTGCACAAATGTCACATTTATTATTTCTTTTTTTAAGTTTAAAGGCAATTTTTTGGCTACAGTGTGCAAGTTGTAAGAACCAGATGGTTAAATGTGGCTTTAAACTATTCTTTATGGTCAGAACATGACAAACACTTCATGTTTTTTGAATTCTTTACACTTTTTCCAGTAATTTTTCCTTAACAAAATAAATATCTTACACTCTCAGAAAAAAAGGTACAGTTCTGTCGCTGGGGCGGTACCCTAAGGTACAAAAGGGAAAAGGTACGTTTTTGTACCTTACCTACCCCTAAACAGTACATATTAGTACCTTGAAGGTACATTCTAGTACTTTTAAAGTACATATTGGTACCTTAAAAGTACATATTAGTACTTTAAAAGTACATATTTGTACCTTTTCACTTTGTACCTTAGGGTACCACCCCAGCGACAGAACTGTACCTTTTTTTCTGACAGTCTAATAGAAAAAAATAATTTCTTAGTTCTGCAGTTTTAATGAGTAATATTGTTTCAAATCAAAAAACAGGTTTGTGTTGCCTGATAATGTTAATAATAAAACTTTTTTTTTGTGTGTCTTAGAAATACACATTTGGTAGTAGCTTGAGTTAGGATGCAGATGTAAATTTATTACCAAAATCAGTAATATCTGTAAAAATTGTAGTAACCTCATTTTTATACGGTGAAATTTAATTATTCTGACTGTTAAGGTTTTGTTTTTGTTTTTAATTAACCATTGCTCTTCCATAGTATCATCCATAGATCATGATAATATCAGTTAAAATCACAAATGTAGCACCTCAACACCATGGTAAAAATGTAATATGGTTCCTAGGGATTTGTATGAAAAACAGTAGTCTAAATACATTTAGTATAAATGCATAAACGCTATAGCTTAATCACAGAAGAAGTTGAAGTTGAAGGAGAAAATGAGATGGCGTTTTTTGCCCTACCTTACCTTTTTGAGCCATGTGTGACCTTTCCGTGACATAATGCGTTAAGTCGAGCTACACTGTAAAAAACAATTTGTTGAGTCAACGTAAAATAATTTGTAACCTGGCTGCCTTAAAATTAAGTTCAGTCAACTTCAGTCAACAGTCAAAAAGTTTATTCAACTTGAAATGTTAAATTATACTAAGTGACAACTTAGATATTTGAGTTGAATCAACTTAAAGGCATTTTAAGGCAGCTGGGTTACTTACCTATCTGTTAAGTTTAGCAAACACAAATATCTAAGTTGTTACTTAGTACAACTTAACATTTCAAGTTGACTAAACTTATTTTAGTTGACTGAACTTAAAATTTTAAGGCATCAGGTTAACAAATTATTTTAAGTTGACTCAACAAATTGTTTTTTACACTGTAGCTCGACTTAACGCATTATGTCACGGAAAGGTCACGCATAGTTAGTTTGGTTCAAAAGGTAAGGTAGGGCAAAAAACGCCATCTCATTTTCTCCTTCAACTTCAACTTTTTTTGTGATTAAGCTATAGCATTTATGCATTTATACTAAATGTATTTAGACTACTGTTTTTCATACAAATCCCTAGGAACCATATTACATTTTTACCATGGTGTTGAGGTGCTACATTTGTGATTTTAACTGATATTATCATGATCTATGGATGATACTATGGAAGAGCAATGGTTAATTAAAAACAAAAACAAAACCTTAACAGTCAGAATAATTAAATTTCACCATATAAAAATGAGGTTACTACAATTTTTACAGATATTACTGATTTTGGTAATAAATTTACATCTGTTTTTTATTTTTTACAGTGTACACTCTTAAAAATGAAGGTGCTTTAAAAGGTTCTTCACACCAGTGCCATAGAAGAACCATTTTTGGTTGGCAAAGAACCATTCAGTCAAGGGTGCTTTAAAGAACCATCTCTTTCTTACCTTTTTATAATCTGAAGGACCTTCTTTCGCCACAAAGAACCTTTTGTGACACAGAAACATTCTTTAGGTGTTAAAGGTTCTTTAGGGAACCATTTAAATGAAAAAGGTTCCTCTATGGAATCATGAATCACCTTTATTTTTAAGAGTGTAATGCAAGACGAGCATTTGTGGTTAAAAAGTTTTTTCAATTTTTTTATTATTTTTTTTTTATTTAGAAAATAACCAATAGTTTAATTAGATAAGACCCTCGGCTGGAATTGTGTAAAGCCTTTTGAAGCTGCACTGAAACTGCAGTTTGTACCTTCAAAATGTTGACCACCACTGAAGTCCACCATGGAGAAAGATCATGGAATGTTTTCCACAAAAACCTTAATTTCTTTTCAACTGAAGAAAAAAAGGCATGAACATCTTCACTGATAAAAACGATATTGTGGTGAAGTAAATAATACAGAAAAACAAATGTAATTTCTACATTAAATAATTTAGTTCAGGCAAGAATTACAAAAAAAGACTAAGTTCAATATTAGTACTCAATTTAAGCTTGTAGAATTTAAAATTTGAACTTATAAGTATATTTTACTTGGAATTGTTTGTTATTTTTACAAAGATTCTTTAAGTAAATATCAAAGTCATGATCCTGTTGCTCCCATCATGCACTTGGGCATGAATAATTAATAAGGTTAATATTTTTTGCTGTTTTCGAGATGTATTCACACTGTTTTATGGTTGCTTGCTTTTGTTGTTAGGTTTAGTAACTTACTGTTTTCTGACATCTTGAGTTAATTTTCTACTCAAAATGACCCATTCATACTCAAACACTATTCATTGATTGTTGTCGTTGTACATACATTGAGTTAACATATTACCTTAAAAAGAATAAGGAGCTGTCTACTTGCATACTTACGTGTTTGTAAGTGAACCACATTGTTTCCAGTGCTACATTGATTAAATGTTATAAACCGTGATTGAGTGAAATGTACTTGAGTATTGCAGATTTAACTTAAAATAATTAGGTAGAAAATACTCATCAAACTCTTTCCTTTGCTAATTTTACCTAACTTAGTTAAGGAGATTTGACTTAATTCAATACTTAAATTATACTTAAAATTTATGTGTGCAAAAACTTGCAAAACAAAAATTAAGTAAATCTTAATTATTGTTTTTTTTTTTTTTTTCAGTGTTGGATGACATGGGCATGAGTAAATTATGAGGAGATTTTAATTCAGGAATGAGCTAATCCTTTAACATAATGTAAAGTTAGATCTTGATAATTTACCTCAAATACATTTTTTTTTAGTTATTCCATAGAAGAACCATTTTATGTTCCCCAAAGCGCTTTTCAGTAAACAGCTCTTAAAAGAACCATTTTCTTCGTGTAAAGACCATTTTAATAATCTAAGTAATCATTTTCCACCATAAAGAACATTTTATGCCATGGAATGGTTGAATAGATGTTAAAGGTTCTTCATGGAACCATCAAAGCTAATAAAGAATTTTTTTTTTTAAGAATGTAGCATCATTTTACTCCAAGAAAATGATTTACATTCATGCAAACTGCAGCAGAACTGCTAACAGAAGAAACGGCAGCATATTACAGACATTTACAGTCTCTTCACGGCCTGGCCGACTCACTTTGAGGTCACCCAGAGGAATAGACCCCACATCACGGTGAGAATGGAAGGAAGCAACTGTGGATTTCGCAGTAAGCTTCTCCTTGCCTTAACCTCGCTCCCAGCATCAGGGTCCAGTATGCAGTGAATCAATAGCTTTCTGGCCCGCCTATGGGCTTCCACACATCTCGCTCTAAGCTCAGGGTTAATGACTTGTGACACGTTTAATTCCCAGAATGCCCTGCGTGTCGCGCTTCCACTCTGCTGATGGCTCTCCCGCACGAGGACGGGACCACCGTCGGTGATGTGTGCTTTCTGGCTGCTGCTTTGGCTGACTGTTCAGACATTAGAAACGGGTCGAGCCCGCTCTTTGTCTAGCCCTCGCATTCGTTCCGTCGCTTTGGGATTTCAAAGCGTACAGTAATTCAATTCCATCGCAGAAAGCTGCTTGTCACACATTGCTTAATGCGTGGGCGTCCGGGCCTACCATATGGATTTGTTTGCTTTAAATGTCAAAGCGCAAGTTTCCTCTGAGGGTATATTTTAAACACAGGGGCATTTGTACAGTTTCCCGTTATGTATTGTTTCTTTGTTCTCATTAAGCGCCTTTGCATCGCTGCAATTAGTGACAGGATTCTCCTCCACATGTAAAGGGCTTCGTTTAAATCTGAACCCAGATAAACGGAGGGGAGTCTGCTGATTGAGGTAATTACTGAAGGGGAAAAAGGCTTACAGCATGTCAAACTCCATTACACGAGGTTAAAGAGCAGGTTATGAGCGTACAAAAACAATTATATAGGTTAATTGATGTTACTGTAAGTCTAGTAATAAGGCTATCATGATAATTTGACATGTTTATTAATGAAGCATTTTTGTAAAGGCTAAATACATAATTGCTTAAGTTCAAATTTGTCTGATTTGCTACCATTTAATATATTGCGATTCATTTTAACACATACAAGAGAAAAATCGCGAATGTATTTTTTTTCCAAGGAAATGAAATCTGAAAGAACAGACATCTCAATTATGCATCAGTCTGTGTTTATGTATCAAGATTTTTTTTTTAAATAAAACACATTTTTGAACTTTTTTTTATTATTTGATTTGTATTGTTTTATTGTTATATTATTTTAAATAATGTTATTATTTTTATTAATATAAATATTAATACTACCACTACTATAATAATAATAATAATAATAATAGAGAATAGAGAATATATGTCTACCAAAGACTGCTATCAGAAGAGATCTAAATAGAATTTTAAAATGAGTTATTATATCCATATTCATTTTATAATTTTATACTCCTAAAATATATATAAAATGTATATAAAAAAAACAAGACATTTTAAGCCATTTTTATTGGCTTTTTTAATTATTAAATAATGTTATTACAGATATATCAGAGGTCGCGCTAACCGAAAATGATTCCTTCATTGTGACAGATTACACTGAGGATGATCTATTGTAAAATTGTAGCTGTAATTCCCACCCTTGTCCAGTTGGTGGCGAGCGCGCTCCAGTCTGGCAGCAGAGCACGGGATACAGAACAAAAATGGGATACAGAACGAAAAATCTGAAGGCTGTCCGTCATTTTGACGGATTACACTGAGGGTGATCTATTGTAAAATTGTATCTGTAATTCCCACCCCTGTCCAGTTGATGGCAAGTGCGCTCCAATGTAGCAGCAGAGTGCTGGATCCAGAACAAAAATGGAACTGTCACAAATGTTTTCCTATGCGTTTGATTACGCACAGGCGAGTACACAGAAGCTACAACGATCTATCACGCCACATTACAGAGCACCAAAATGGTATTTATTGCTTGATTTTCCTAATGAAATGGACACAATTTGAAATATGAGACTTTGTTTTATATCAAAAGTAACACAAAGCCTAGCCTATTCTTATTTTTTGGAAGGAAGACGCACTATGTACTGTTTATTCATCAACTGAAAACAGCATAGACCAAAAGATCAATTGTGATTTAAGAATCGATTTTGGTTCATTAAAATGAGAATTTATTAAAATCGAGATTTTTTTTTTTTGTTTACCCAGCCCTAGTGTATTTTGTTGTTTTTAAACACTGTGCTGTCGTCCTGATTAAAAATGAAAATGTGAAGAAAAATAAAAGCAATTAAATTTTATTCTAATTAAAATTATAATGACGGGTAATAATAGATTATGACGGATTTTTTACGACCCTGCGCAACCTCTGCTATATCTTTCATTTCATTCTGTTCAGACTCCAAAATAATTTTAAAATTACTTCTTATATTCGTAATCATTTTATAATTCTATACTCCGAAACTATGTATAATTGTATTTATTTTTTATTAAAAAAAAATGTTTTTTATTTTTTCATTCTTACTGTATGTCTACCAAAGTTTGCTATCAAGAGTTCTAAATATAATTTTAAAATGAGTCATTATATATATATTTTTTTTTTTTTTTTTTTAACTATACTTCAAAAAATAATTAAAAAAAACATTAATTTTTCATAAAATTGTATTATTTTTATTGTATTTTATTAGAATTTCATTATTTTAGTAGTAGTAGTAGTATGTATGTATGTATGTATGTATGTATGTATGTATTCATGTGTTTGTTTGTTTGTTTTTAATAGCTTTATTTAGGAGAAACATCAGAGACAGAGTTGATGAGTGAGGCAATTAAATGAAACAACTCCATACAATCTCCTGAGCTGTGAAAGAGCGACCTCTGATTAACTTTTTTTTTTCTCTCTCTCTCTCTCATGGGAGCAAAAATCAAATTTTATATTTGACATGCGTGCAATGAATTTCATCTCTGCAATCCGTTTTTGTGTGAAAAACTGAACGGACACCGTTGATGGTAAGATGGGTGATGTGTCGACTCTAGCACAATGGCATTTGAAGGAAATAGCCCGGGCTTTGGGCAGAAAATAAACATGGGGTGAAAAAGCATGCTTGACAGATTTCTTGTTAGAATAGCAACTTGATCTGACAGTTCAATCAAAATGCTCAGCAATAGTTCATGAGAATAAGCATTATCTCCCACTGTATCCCACGCCTGTATCATGGCCAGACACCTGCAGTGCAGAGGAAAATGAGTCTACCACCACTAAAGGAAATAAGACGAGCGGGATTTCGCTGTCTGAATTTTTGAAGATACGCTTCTGCTACGGCAGATACAGCACGGCTACTTATCAGCATCTTGCATGGCCCGGGATGCGTTCAGTTTGGAGACGTTTGCAAGTCAGTACAAAAAAAATGCTGTGGTTAAATGCATGCAGAAGTTAGCAAACCAATGATGAAGCAGATTTCTGGAAATGCATGTTTAAAGTCATTTTGCATTCTTTGAAAGGTGGTGAGTGTGTTATGTGTGTGTGTTTGTGATTCTGTGTTGCGTGTTTTGCCTTTAGGCGTTGTATTCATGGCTCTCAAATACACGCTGAGTTCTGTGGCAGCCAGTTCTACAAGCCAAATGCCCACTAGAATATCAAAAATAAAGCGGCCAAAACAAAAATCTTGCTGATGGTTTGGCATTGCGAACAACAGTGCCTGTAAACTACGGCCCACCATCACTGCAGTGTAAACGCTCATGTAATAGCGGTCACACTTTCAGACGGCACGACCACCTTCTGTTCCTTCACTGATGTACAGCATGCTGCTTGCAGAAATAACAAGTTCACAGTTCAAAACAGATTGTCTGGCTTTATATGTATAAGGGAAACTATTTATCTTTCTAGCGTTCTGTTGTTCTATCTGTCTAGAAAACCTAGAAACCTTCAAGCTTTTAGACTTTTAAAACTTTTTTCGAAACTTTCAAACAAGCCAACATTCAAACTTTGATAAATGTCTTCTTGATAAACTTTGTTTTTCTAATTAAAAAAGAATTATATGAAATTATTTGAATTTCAAATAGTTTAAACTGAACTTTCTGATGGTGCAAAAAAATCTAAATACTGAGAAAATTGCCTTTAACGTTGTCCAAATTATTAGCAATGCATATTACTAATCAAAAATAAAGTTTTGATGTATTTATGGTAGGAAGTGTACAAAATATCTTCATGGAACATGATCTTTATTTAATATCCTAATGATTTTTAGCATAAAAGAAAAAATCAATAATTTTGACCCATGCAATGTATTGTTGGCTATTGCTACAAATATAGCTACCCATGCTACTTACAACTGGTTTTGTGGTCCAAGGTCACATATAATAATTCAATTGGAAAAAAAAAAACAAAAAAACATATTAGTCAAACAATTTGGTCATAAAACAATCCATAATTATAATTATTTGCAAAATGCTCTTAAAAATAGTTTCAGGTGTGTAGCATGTCATAATGCAGGACAGGTCAACTTTTCTAGGAGTATTATGTTAATTATTACTTTTTTTGACAGAAAGAGAGTCTGAGATCCAACACACACTGTAAAAAAAAAGAAAAAGAAAAAAAACCCTTAAAATTTACAGTAAAAAACTGGCAGCTGTGGTTGCCAGTATTTCACCATAAAAAAATATGGCATCAATGTTTTAGGTTTTTAACGGATTTCACTTAAATTTATATTTAAAAATTGTATTTCATTACCTGATATAATGTTAATATACCAACCTGTTAAAGTACTGAAATATGTTTAGTACATTTTTTAAAAAAAACTGTATTTTACCGTAAAATTACATAAAATGTCCATTACAGTTTTTCACCATATATAGTAAGCACTGTCCGTCATTGACTGCCACTTTGACTTTTGACATTGACTGTTACTTTGACAGATTACACTGAGGGTGATCTGTTGTAACTTGTAACTGTAATTCCCACCCCTGTCCAGTTGGTGGAAGTGCACTCCAGTGTGGAAGCAGAGCACTGGATCCAGAACAAAAATGAAACTGTCGCAAATGGTAAAACGGTATTTATTGCTTGAATTACCTAATGAAACGGACAAAATTTGAAATCTGAGATTTTTTCATATGAAAAGTAACAAAGCTTAGTATGTTGTGATTTATTAGATGGGAGGTGCACTATGTACTGTTCACCGATCAAATGAAAACAGCATAGACCAAAAATATCGATTGAAATTTAAGAATCACACACACAATTAGTAACAGTGTTAAAAAGTAACACAATTATTTTTAGGGAGTAATGCAATATTGAAATGCGTTACTTTTAAAAGTAACTTTCCCCAACACTGTTCGCTAATGCAACCATGCTATTTTAAAGGAGAAGTCCATTTCCAAAACAAAGATTCACATATAATGTACTTGTCATGAATCTGGCTGGTGACCTTCGGTCCGCTCACCACCAGATGTCGCCCTCTCACTCCATTGACATTACATTGACTGTTGCACCACACCCCGGACAACATTCCCCATTAGCCATTGCACTGATCACCTGTGTCCAATCAGAGACTCTATTTAAGCCATGGACTTCCTCTCACGGGTCGCAGAGTATTGGATTGTATTGTGTATCGTGTTCCTAGTCAGTTAATCCTTGTCTTGTTTTTCTAGCCTTGTTTTATCGTTCTGTCTGCATTTTGGAACGCTAGCCTGTGTTTTCGGATTACCCTTTTGCCTAGCCCCTTGGATAACGTTCGCCATTGATCGACCTCTGCCTGTACCATGGATTACTCTTGTGTTGTGTCCTAAGATACCTGTTTGCTATTGTTCAACCCTGCCTGTTTTGTGACCATGTCTCTGTCCAAATCCTATAAAAGCTTGCGTATGGATCCGCCCGCTTCACGTTTCCCTCACTACGTTACAGTACTCACCCCCTTGTCATCCAAGATGTTCATGTCTTTTTTCTTCAGTTGTAAAGAAATTATGTTTTTTGAAGAAAACATTTCAGCGTTTTTCTCCATATAGTGGACTGATATGGTGCGGCGATTTTTAACTTCCAAAATGCAAATGCAAATGCAAACGATCTTAAATGCTGTTGTAAAAGATCCCAGCCCAGAAAGAAGGGTCTTATCTAGCGTAACGATCGGTTATTTTCATAAAAATAATAAAATTTATATACTTTTTTTTAATGTCAAACGCTTGTCTTGTCTTACTCTGCCTGGACTGTTTTTTCCAGTTTATGACAGTTAGGGTATGTCGAAAAGCTCCCATCTCATGTTCTCCCTCAACTACAAAATCGTCCTATATCGCTGCTTTACCTTATTCGTTAAGGGTGTTTGATCTTCTTTGCACGTTTACTTTGCAAAGACTTGGTCGGAACTTCTGCAGCGATGTAGGATGATTTTGAAATGATTTTTGAAGTTGAGGGAGAAAATACGATTGGAGTTTTTCGACATACCCTAACTGTCTTGAGCCAGAATACACAGAGTTCAGGGAGAGAAAGGCAAGACAAGCATTTGAGATTAAAAGGTATTTAAATTGTATTTTTTAAATGAAAATAACTGATCGTTTCGCTAGATAAGACCCTTCTTCCTCAGCTGGGATCGTTTACAACCGCATTTGGGATCGTTTGAAGCCACATTTAAACTGCATTTTGGAAGTTCAAAATCGGGGCACCATAACAGTCCATTATATGGAGAAAAATGCTGAAATGTTTTCCTCAAAAAACATATATTCTTTACAACTGAAGAAAGAAAGACATGAACATCTTGGATGACAAGGGGGTGAGTACATTACATGTGAATCTTTGTTTTGGAAGTGGACTTCTCCTTTAACTTACTTATACGCAGTTTGAGCTGTTTTGTCAAACCGTAGTTTCCCGGGATTCATAATGGAGAGCTTTACCTCTCAAGTGCAGCATTGTAGTGCGTGAGCTACCAAACAAACAGGGTTCCTACAGGGTTTGAAAAAGTATGGAAAAGTATTGAATTTGTATTTTTGAAAAGTATGGAAAAAGAAAGCAGAGTATGGAAAAATATTAGTTTTGTTAGCCCCTATTTATTTTTTTACAGCAGAAAATTTATTTAATGAAAATAAATGTATCAAAGAAGAGAGGTTTCATGGCAGCTGTTTAGTGATTCTTTAGTGATTGTCAAATACAACTGAATGAATTTAAGGTGCACTTTTTCATTATGCAAAATGCATTATTGTATAAGCATAAATTATATAAGCATTTTGGGTTTCTTCTCACTATATTCTTAGCACCGCATTGCATAGCCTCAAGGACCTTTGCAAAAGTAAAAAATATACAGACTTGTATGTGATTAAATTTAGGGTATAGGACGAAGCACACTGATCCACCAATTGTGTCATTTGCCCATTTTGCGGTGTTGTTTCTTGGCTGCCACACATATGGCATACTGCCCTAATGAAAGCCAAATTTTAAACACTTTTCTTTTTTTTTTTTTGTCACAGTACAAGTCTTTTTTTTTAGACCTTTGAACTTGGCAAATTTTATGCCATCAGCCCATTTTGTGTCATGGTTTCTCTGCCGCCACAGAGCATATTTTAAATTGGACATTAGGCCTTGATTTTATCATATTAGAGGTACTACCTTAACAAAAGCCAAATTTTGAGCAAATAGATCTCTGTTAATTCATGTGCATCCAGGCTCTGGTTTTAATCATAGTAAGTGATGCACAAAGGAAATAAGTTATATAAAACTAGAAAAACTAGAAAATTGCAAGGAAAAAAGTGATGCACAAAGGAAATAAGTTATATAAAACTAGAAATTGTAATGCGTAAGCATGCCAAAAATTCCAATGCACATGTAGTTTCTCGAGGACACAAAAAAGTTTCTTGTGTGCATGTAAAAGTCTGTATTTTTTATTTATTTTAATTTTTTTAAATTATTTTCTTTTAGGGGCTCTGTATGTTGTCACTTCGAGAAAATCAATAAAAAAACCCTGAGAAAATAAAAATATTTACAGATGACTGTGGAATATGCCAAATATAAAGCTGAAAATAATGCTCTATTACACAATTATATTAAATATGGTCTAAAAATCCATGTGACGCTAACGTTTAGAATTATCCGTTTTCAAATCTCGTAGCATGTTAAAATTGTTTTGAAGTCATAATATTGTGCAAGGAATTGTCTTGAGACTCTGGTCCTGTAAATCATACTTTATGTAAAAAAGGAATAGAAGTTGCTGGACTTGTGTTCATTTAAACTTTAAATTGCAGTAAATCATACAGGTACGTTTTTTTTTTTTTTTTTGAGTTTTGCTGAATTGTAGTTAGATGCACATATTTCCAGTAAGCCTGAGTAGATTTTAGTTGTTTCTGTGCACCCTGTCAGTAGTAGTTAACATTATTCTTCAGTATTTTTTTTTTTTTTTTTTTTTTGTGGTGTCTTTTTCATATTAACCCAAGCCTAAACGGCACATAAAAACAAAACAAACTGTTGCCTGATGTCATAGTCTGATGGTCTGTTCCTGTAAATGTTTGTCATTCTTGTCATGCTGCAAAGTGAAGCAGATTTGCCAGTGGTAAAAAGTCTGTGGCTATCTGAGAGCTGACTGTCCTCGAAGGGAAAGAAGAAGTGTAGTGAAATATTCTGCAGGAAGCATCAGCAATTATCACATGATAAAGGGAGCAGGTGATGTCTCCTTCAACAGTATTGATCTACAGGGACAAGGAGGCATGTAACTCTTAAGTGCCTCTAATGCACAAACGTGTTCTCAAATAGTCCTGAGAGACGAGTTAGCTGAAAACGCCTGTCATGCTTGTCAGCGCAAACTGCTGACCACTGTCATATTTCTGCTCTGCACCAGTGTCATTTTGCAGCGCTGACATAAGCTGTGTTTTTAAACCAAGTGAGCTGCCCTGCTGTTTGCTGTCTAAACAAGCAGCTGCCTTTAAGAGAGTATCCTAACTGAAATGGAATCTAAATGCAGATTTGGAACGCCCTACATAGGCAGCAGCTATAAACTGTGTCAGCATTGGTTCTCATGTGAAGCACACAGGAGATTTTACTTGCATTTGAATATAATAGTTAAGCTTATGAATATAAAATACATCAAATTTTGAACTTTGAAACATGGAAGCCTTTTTTTCTTGCAATTCTGTTATAAACACTGCTAGATATAAATCTGATTTATATTTTGCAGTTATGATTTTTTTTATATCTTGCAATGCTGAATTTTTTGCATCTCACAGTCTCTCTCAATCTTTTATATGTTATAATTCTGGCTTACTTTCTTTAAATTCTGAAATTGCATCTCACAATTATGCTTTTTTGTTTCAGCCATGAAATAAAATCATTACAAAGGTAATTTTTTGAAAAAAAAAAAAAAAAAAAAAGAGTCAGATTTATGAGATATAAACTGCAAATTCTGAGTTTAAATATTTATTAATTAATTAATGTATTTTTGTATTTATTGCCATGGAATGAAAACGGTAATTGCAACTTTTTACCTTGCAATTCAGATTTTTCTTTAGAAAATTTTGAGATAAAATGATTTTTATATTTTTAAATTTTTACTTTTTAATTTTGAGTTTGAGTTTTTTCCTTAGACCTGTGGGGGAAAAAAGCAGATTTTTTCTTTTTTTTCTTTTAGAATTCTGGCCTATTTTCTCTCTCACTATTATGTATTTTGTTTCAGCCACATAATAAAATAATTAGAAAGGTAATTGCAACTTTTTTTTCTTTTTGCAATTTTGAAAAAGTCAGAATTGTGAGATATAAACTGTTTTTTTTTCTCTCTCTCTCTGAATTCTAGATAAAGAGTTTAAATATCACAGATCTTTTGTTGTTGTTTTTGATGTTGTTTTGCCATGGAATCAAAAAAGATAATTACAACTTTTTATCTTGCAATTCTGATATATATATATATATATATATATATATATATATATATATATATATATATATATATATATATATATATATATATATATATCTTTTTTAGAATTTTGAGAAAAAAATGATTTTTACACTTTTGATTTTTACTTTTTAGATATAAGCTGTTTCTCTCTCTCTCTCTCTTTCTAGAATTCTAAATGTATTTATCACAGATCTTGTTGCTGTTGTTGTTTTTCCATGGAATAAAAAAGGTAATTGCAACTTTTTGTCTTGTAATTCTGATTTTTTTTTTTTTTTTCTTTTAATTTTGTGAAAAACTCAGGATTTTGAGATATATATTTTTTGTCCCTGTGGCAGAAACATTTATCTTGAGTTATCTGCTCTTTTTTTTTCTTCTTCTTCTTTTTTCTTACAGAGCTTGCTGCAATACATCCTAGCAATAACTTCTGCAAGAAGAATTGTGTCAAAATCAGGTATCTGATAATGTAGCATTATGTTGATGCTTGCTGTCTGGATCAGCCTTCTGTGACAGGAGCACTTTAAAATGCTAGCAGCTCAGCAGGTTTTGGAACAGAGGTGGTTTAACCACATAAGATTAATATTAATACCAGCAACACATCAAGCTACCGCTTTAGGACACTATCAGGCACATCCTCTGATAACACACCTTGAACTCTGTTTTTGAACAGGAGCAAATGGATGTCCGGAAGCGATAAGTGTGTTTTCACAGTCTGATAACCTTTCAGCCCACTGGAATCATAATGCAGCTGCAAAAGTGACTGTTTAAATCACAATTAGTGACTGATTGATACTGTCAAGTTCTCCCATGATATTTTAAAGGAACAGCTCACGCTCATTATTTACTTGCCCTCAAGTCATTCCAAACCTGTTTTTTTCCTGTTATCCATAGCACACATTGTGTTTCAATGTCATTGTTAATATTTAATTTTTTCTGTATTCACATAATTTTAGTTTCCTTTTGTCATTTGTATTAGTTTTTATTCTCCCCAAATGTCTATATAGTATTTATTAATTAGCATTTTATTCATTCTAGGTTTACTTATGTGCAGAAGTGAGCTTATCGTTTTCAAACTACACAATTCTACATGCAACAGAAACACTAAAAGTTATACTAATAAAAACTTTGACTCACTTAATACCTTTCTACTCATTTTTATTCTTGTTTGGATTTTTCTGCATATGTCGTATTTGGAGTTAAAGTGAGTGTGAAAGACATTTAAGAGCTTCAGCAGAGGAGAATATTTGTAGTTTATGGCACCTTGTGGTGTTTTTGTCATTTGTGAAGCTGAACTCTTTTTTTTTTAAAAAAAGAAGAAAGTCAAATGTGTTTGTTCCACTGAAACACTGCAAGGGAAGCACAAAAAAGAGTTTATTAGGAAAAATTGTGTTATTGAGCTGGAAATTGAATGGACACGTGCACTGATGCTTTATTTTTAACAATTTGTCTTAACTTTAACTTTTTTTTTTCTCAGAATTTTGACTTTATTCTTGAAATATTTTAACTTTATTCTTGAAATATTTTGACTTTATTCTCAGAATTTTGACTTTATTCTTTAAATATTTCGACTTTATTCTCAGAATTTTGACTTTATTCTTGAAATATTTTGACTTTATTCTCAAATTTTTGACTTTATTCTTGAAATATTTCGACTTTATTCTCGAAATATTCCGACTTTATTCTCAGAATTTTGACTATTCTTGAAATATTTCGACTTTATTCTCGAAATATTTCGACTTTATTCTCAGAATTTTGACTATTCTTGAAATATTTTGACTTTATTCTCAAATTTTTGACTTTATTCTTGAAATATTTCGACTTTATTCTCAGAATTTTGACTATTCTTGAAATATTTCGACTTTATTCTCAGATTTTTGACTTTATTCTTGAAATATTTCGACTTTATTCTTGAAATATTTCGACTTTATTCTCAGAATTTTGACTTTATTCTTGAAATATTTTGACTTTATTCTCAGATTTTTGACTTTATTCTTGAAATATTTTGACTTTATTCTTGTAATTTCGACTTTATTCTCAAAACATTTCGACTTTATTCTCAGATTTTTGACTTTATTCTTGAAATATTTCGACTTTATTCTCGAAATATTCCGACTTTATTCTCAAAACATTTCGACTTTGTTCTCAAAATATTTTGACTTTATTCTCGAAATATTCCGACTTTATTCTCATAATTTTGACTTTATTCTTGAAACATTTCAACTTTATTCTCGTAATTTTGACTTTATTCCCGTTATTTCGACTTTATTCACAAAATATTTTGACTTAATTCTTGTAATTTCAGCTTTATTCTCAAAACATTACGACTTTTCAATCTTGTAATCTTAGTGGCACTAAAAAACGAAGTGTCTCTTTTTAATCAAACATAGTGATATATTATTATTATCAGTATCTCCATATATTCATATATATCTAATTTTCATATTTATGTTTATTTTGATTGATTTACAAAATAAATTTTCTGATTTATTACAGATATTTACTTCACATGCTGTGTCTGAAGTTAAAGTGAGCCTAAATGACATTGGGATTATTTGTAGTTTTGTTTTATATAACATTGTGTCCAGATATTGTGCAATAGTTCATCTTTTTCTATAGAAGTCAGACAAATGGGTTTGGAACAACATAAGGGCGATTGGATGATGAATAAATTCTACAATGAACGGTTTCTTTTTAAAAAATGTTTTCATTTTAACAAAGACTAAATGAATAGACTTACAAAAGACCCACTGACTAAATTGCTACAGAATTATAGAATATGTTCCCTTTAAGCTAATGACTTGCCATTATTTCTGAGCTAAAAGTCTGAATCAGCCTTCCATAGCAGTTTACTGATGATCAGCAGGGAATAAACGCCAAGATGTCTGACATTTCAGGCCTAGAGTCCAAAATCATCTCTCTAATTTACACCCGCAGCAGTGCCAGGTCTGGCAGGACCGAATTATTGGCCCAGTAGGTGCAAACTGGCATATCTGATCGAGCACAGACAGATATACGGCGTGGCACAATACAGCCTTTATCCAGTGGGAGATTCAAATCCAGCCTTAAAGTCTGCGGCATGAAATGTGTTTTGTGAATTGCAGCATGCCTTAACTTTGTTTGCATTTGCTCAGTTCATACTTCGCTGAGCATTCATTTTGCATTCATGATTTTAAAGGACTGGAAAATGCAGCAATCCAGTGGAACGTTTTCTTGCGTGAGATATCAATTTTTGACAGAAGCTGGGCAAATTAAAACTGACGTTTGAGGGTTTTGAGGGTGGAAATTGTTGTTATGAAGCCATCGTGACGGAGGGGTCGTCTAAAGATGAATGGCCTGTTTAGACAGGGACGTTTTACAGGCTGGAATCATCTCTGTGATTGAGTAATGATCAATGGTCATTCACTTTGTAAACGATCAATCATTGTCCGAGCGCCGGTTGACGGCCGCTGATGGGAAACTCTCTTGGAGACGGCATTTGTGCAATAGCACTGGGAACCTGAAATCAATATCCGCTTTCAGGAGGCACACTGTGTCCTGAGTTATTTGATAACTTTCCAATTAAACACGTTTTTGTAGAGCGTGTAAGTGATTAACTGGTAAGCTCTTCTCTATTTTATGTGTTTATGGGAAAATCCATTGAGTGTATTCTTGCTCACGTTACACTGAAACCAACATTGCAGAGGAAGCACAAAAAAAGAGTTCATTAGGATAAATGACAGTGTTGAGTTGGAAATTGAAGTAACTGTGTGCGATACAGTAATAAGATGATGACTACCTGTGAAGTATTTGGAAACAAAGATCCTTTATTGTTCCCATTTGGCTATTTTTACACCAAGTGTGCATTTATTTGATCCAAAGTACAGCAAAAACAGTACAATTTTGAAATATTTTTACTATTTAAAATAACTGTTTTTTTTGTTTGTTTGTTTGTTTTTTATTATTTTATTTGAATATTTTTTCAAATGTAATTTATTCATGTGATCAAAGCTAAATTTGATCACACAATCCCTCAGAAATCATTCTAATATGCTGATTTTCTGTTCAAAAAACATTTAGTATTATTATTAATAATATTTAAAACAATATTTTTTTTTTTTAGGATTCTTTGATGAATAGAAAGATACAACGATCAGCATTTATCTGAAATAAAAAGCTTTTGTAACATTATACACTATACTATTCTAAAGCTTGGAGTCAGTATAATTTAACTGAACGAATGAATGAATAAATGAATAAATTTTAGCAAGGATGTTTTCAAGCACAGCTTTTTGTTCAGACGCTGTCAACGCGAAGCGACAACAACGACCCCTTCCGCAGCCGCTAATTATTTAAAGTCAGCTTGGTGTGTCCCGGAATTTACACGCCAAATCTCACCGTTACCCGCATTGACCACCCACTCCCACCCCCAGCAAAGGTAAAACCGCCCGCTCCCATGAGATTTGCGTTGGGTCCTGTGGGTCCTGCGGGAGCCCAAAGCCAATGCCCTCTACAGCAAAGTATATAGTCTGTATTCAAAAATAAATACAAATAAATTAATAAAAAAGTTCTGCAGCTGCACTGTACTTCCAAAGCAACTAACAATGTCAAATGATGGAAATATAATTGCAATTAATTCCACATTTAACCACAAGTTAGAACAATTAAAAAACAAATGAGCGCCGTATGTGTCTGCAAATGCAATGAGCACTTTAATTTTATAGGGAAAGTAAACAGTTTAAAGACAATTGATGCTGTTAAAAGTGTTTAACACATCATTATATGAACTAAACAAAATACTGTTGTGAATGTTATCACCTCGAGTTAACAAAACCAACAGTACGGTGAGCATCACTACTATAAAATAAATGTATGGAAAATGTTAAATTACTTCATTATTTTTTATTCACACCCACTGTGCATTTTGTTTCAGTTTAAGAAACATGAAATATGTATTTGTTGTTTAACTGCATTTAAAAATAAATGTTTCTTACTCTTCTCAGTGTATATTTAATTGTTTTAACAGTCTGAGGTCAATAATGTGACCCTCAAGACTGAGGTAATGATGCTGAAAATTCAGCTTTGCATCACAGGAATAAATTATATTTTAAAATATGCTCAAATGTAAAATGTTATTTTAAATAGTAAAAATATTTTACAATTTGACTGTTTTTACAGTAGATTTTTCAAATAAAGTCAGCTTAAATACAATAAGAAACTTCTTTCAAAACATAAAAAAAAACTTTTGAACAGTGGTATCTGTATAACCTGTATGTTAGTGAGTTGCTGTCTTTGTATAAATATGCATTAGACATCTTCATGGCTGTGCTGTGAGGTTCATGAGATCAGCCTTTCTAGCGTTTGAACCCAGGGCCTTTGGGTTATTAGCCTTGATCTTTAACCACTAAGCTCCCGCTAACATTATGCAGTCTGAAGTGTAAACAGCTGCAATCCTCAGCCTAAACACGCTTCTACAATGACCTCCCAGCCATATGCGCTGCGTGAGGTAAAGCCCTGCTGTAAGATCTGTGCTCAAAAGCTCTTTCCTGAAGAGATCACAGGAAAAAAAATAGCTTGCTGTGGAACGTGCCACGATCCTTAAAAGCAAACTGTAATCCGAATGCTCCCCGCACGCAGCGCAGGGATGTCAAACATCACGGAAGATCTCTATTATTTTAAAAGGGACGTCAGAAGCAGCTGAAGGAATCAGCTGAGAGTTGGTCTCTGTGGATCATCCAGGTGTTCACTACCATCTGCTCTCAAGATGAGATTGTTTGAGGACTGTCTTCCCTTCTGAGCGAGTGTATAAATAAAAATCAAAGTGGATGAATGATTGATGTAAAAACACAACAACAACAGTCATTTATAGACATTTACATTTTTAACAAATTAGATGTTTGTGACTTCGAACAAGAATAATGTCATTTGTGCCCCTTATATTGGGAGACCAGAGTTAATTGTCACACTTTTTTCTTCAATTTTTAGTGTGTTTTTTTTTTTTAATTCAAGTAAATCATACAGACAGAAGTTTTGAATTAATTTAATAATTAAATTAAATGAATACATAAACATTAAAAGATGTTTAAAAGATGATAATGGATTTTTCGGTGAAATGTCAAGCACTGAGTTAGAGTTGCATTTTTTGGCATTTTTTAATGCTTTTTTTAATTTATATATATTTATTTATTTATTTTTGCACCAGGGTTAGTTGTCACACTTTTTTCTCCAATTAAATTTTTTAGTGTGGATTTTTTTATTTTTTATACAAGTAAATCATAAAGTTTTGGCAATAAAAAATAAATTAAATTAATACATGAACATTAAAAGATGTTCAGTGAAATGTCATGTGGATTTTCAGTGAAATGTCAAGCACTGATTTAGAGTTGAATTTTTTTGGCATTTTTTTTAAAGCTTTTTTTAATTATTTATTTAATTTAATTTATTTATTTATTTATTTTGCACCAGGGTTAGTTGTCACACTTTTTTCTCCAGTTAAAATTTTAAGTGTGGATTTTTTTTTTTTTTTTTATCCAAGTAAATCATGCAGACAGAAGTTTTGGCAATTAAAAAAAATAAAATAAATAAATAAATAAAAAATAAATTAAATTAAATTAAATTAAACTTAAATTAATACATAAACATTAAAAGATGTTTAAAAAAATTATAATGTATTTTCAGTGAAACGTCAAGCACTGGGTTAGAGTTGCATTTTTTGGCATTTTTTAATGATTTATTTATTTATTCATTTTTCACCAGGGTTAGTTGTCACACTTTTTTCTCCTATTAAAATTTTAAGTGTGGATTTTTTTTTTTTTTTTTTATCAAAGTAAATCATACAGACAGAAGTTTCGGCAATAAAAAAAAAAAAATTAAAAGTTAAAAGTTAAAAATTAAATTAAATTAAATTAAATTAATAGATAAACATTAAAAGATGTTCAAAAAATGATAATGGATTATCGGTGAAATGTCTTTGTCTGTAAAGCCCGATTCTGACATAGTTTGACATAATGTTTCTATAATAAACAAATATATATTCATAGAAATATTAGCATTGAATAAGCACATTTTAGTTTCACAGCCTTGACAGTAAAGCTTGCATTATATTTCAGATGACACAGTGCAATTTATTAACGCTTATACTAGTTATTTTTCTCATATAATGTTCAAAATCATATACAAATTTCTTTTATCACCCCATCAAACTGGAAACACAGCCGATCACACATACATTTCTTCCAGGAGCACAGGGAGAGGCAACATTTATTTGCACCGGTGCACATTACCATTTCCCTCAAATTATTTTCTGTTTGCAACAGCAACTCTGAAATATCACTATTCACTTTTGGCCTTCCTTTCCTGAGAGAGTCTGTGTATTAATACAAAACACGTCCAAATACAAAACACGAGTCAGGGAGGAGGTTAAACTCGCTGTTTACGACTACTATAGGAGGATGTTGTGCATGAAAAGAAATCTGTTTAGCAGAAACGTCCAACAAACATCAGGCCAAACATTATATGCTTTATGAGAAAATTGTGTTTATATCCTCATCTGTTATGACTGGGTGACAGGGGCTTTTTTTTTTTTTTTTACAAAATGCATGGTTAACATCAATGCTGACATTTATTCTGTTTATGTTCTGGTGCTTGTATTAAAATGTTTGTAAAGTTATCACTGCCTTTTTCCTGATTAAGGTATAATTTGAGTGATTTTCTGTGTTTATACATTGGATTACTCATCAGAAATCCCCAGAGAGCTCAGATTTGTGTCCATTAGCAACAATACTGCAGGTAGACATTGTTTACTCAACGCAGAAGCTTAATACTATCATTAAAACATCATTTAAGCTTAAAACCACGGCACGGCACCGTGCGTTCCTGTTTCATTGGTGTCAATATTAATTGGCTTGGCAAGTATGGAAAAAATATTGTCTTGATATTAAGAGCAGTTTACATGTGAATAATAAGCAATTTCATGCTGCTGATGAGTGCATCTGTGTGCTCAGAGACTTTTTAATTGCAGTTAATTAGTTAAGTGGAAAGAAAATGTATTTGTGGAAAGATGTTTTCATGAAATTTAATTCTGCATAGTTCCACAAAAAAAAAGAAGCATTTTTGCTGTTTAGCAAAGGCGTAGGTTTGATTTTGGCATTGGTGGGGACTGGGGACATAACGTCAGACAGCAGTCATTTAAGTGTTTGATCAAAATTATTGCTAGGGACAGTTTAGTAATCACTGGATATTGGTAGGGACATGTCATACTGTAGCATCCCTACTAAATTTTACACCCTTGAAAATCATAACAAGCCATGTCCGACTTTTAAAGCAAGAGTTTTGCTACATCAACAGTGAAAAATCAGAAAAAAAAAAGCAGAAAAAACGATTCGCGATATGGACTCCGAACTCCCGATCTGAATCAAAAGATTCCCGATCCGCGCTTTGTAGTCCCGATCTGGATATGGTCACGAACCATCATTTCAGATAATTCAATTCGCGAAATGATTCGCGAACCCGCTCCGAAATTCCGATCTAAATCAAATGATTCGCGAATCGCGATACGCGTTCCAAACTCCCGATCTGAATCAAATGATTCGCGATACGCGAAGTTCCGAATCTAAATCAAATGATTCACGAACGGTCTGAAGTTCCGATCTGCATCAAATGATTAGTAATCCCGCTCCAAAGTTCCGATCTAAATCAAAAGATCCACGTACCCGCTCCAAACTTTCGATCTAAATCAAATGATTCGCGAATCGCGATACGCGCTCCAAACTCCCGATCTGAATAAAATGATTCGCGATACACGAGGTTCCGATCTAAATCAAATGATTCGCGATACGTGCTTTGATGTCCCAATGAAATGTTTTACAATATGATCCGATTGGAGCGCTTCAAAACAATGAATCATATTGTGACGCAATGGTTCAACTGATTTTGAGTTTCGAAAAGCTCAGTTTCACCCATCCCTATACGTGCTTTTTAAATTCTTTCAAGCGATGTCGAAATTAGAAAATAAATGGCTCTTTTGGTCTGTTGTTTGCTAGTGAATCGCTTGAACTGAATGTGTGAAGTCACGAGTTTGAATCAATCGGAGCGGTTCCAGCGTAAATGACTCACTCAGTTGATTCGGTTTTTCTGTTCGTCTTTTCTCGTCTTCAGCCATGTTTACGCGACGCTGTCAGTACTGCTACTATCTTAGGTCGCTAGTTTTATGATATTAACTGAAATAAGCACAAAAAGTATGATGTTTACAAATAAAATATAAACATTTCCATTCCAAAGATAACATCCAACACACATCTACGAACATATTCAGGTAAGATAACCGGTGATAACTAGTGAAACACTGCATTAATATGCCGAGCTGCACCATAAAATATATGTTAGATGGAAACATTGTGCATTATGATCGAGTTTGTAGCTTAATTCACTATATTTTAAATAGTTTGACCACCTCAGTTCAGTTGGGGACAGTTTAATAGGAAATCAGTTGAACGCATCCAGTCATCTCATACCACTGAAGTGAATGTTAAATTTATCAGTATATTGTAATACATATTTGAGAAATTGTTGTATGTGATTGTATTAGTCTATACAGAGTGATAGTCAATGTGAAAAGAGCAAATGGGCGAAGCAGATGAACACAAAACAGCAAAACAACAAAGAGCAAACTTTATTATTCAACTGAACTGTGCATGTATGTTTTAAACATTTAGGGTAACTTATATGTTCTGCTCTATTGCTGTATTATTTTAACATTTAGGCTACCTTTTCACTCAAAAATGAAAATTTGCTGAGAATTTATTCACTCATTTCATACAGGATGTACATGAATTTGTTTTCTCATCAGAATAGATTTGGCGAAATGTAGCATTGCATCACTTGCTCACCAATAGATCCTCTGCAGTGAATGGGTGCCGTCAGAATGAGAGTCCAAACAGCTAATAAAAACATCACAATAATCCACAAGTAATCCACACCACTTCAATCCATCGGTTAACATCTTGTGAAGTGAAAAACGTTGTTTGTAAGATAAAAATCAATCATTAATGCATTTTACAATAAAATACCATCTGTCTATTCTATCTAAAATGTGTCTTCTATCCATAATATTGCTTACTACAGCAAAAATACATTTGAGGAATAATTATTATAGGTTATGGACTCATATTTTGATCAGAAGTTACAGTTTAAAGTTAAAAAGTTTTTGCTTCACAAGATGTTAACTGATGGATTACTTGTGGATTATTGTGATGTTTTTTATCAGCTGTTTGAACTCTCATTCTGACAGCACCCATTTACTGCAGAGGATCAATTGGTGAGCATGTGATGGGATGCTACATTTCTCCAATAGTAACAATTGTTTGCTGTTTTCTCTTTTGATTCTATGGCTTATAGAGGTGGAAAAACACACCAAATGAGGAAATCTTTAAGTTTTAGTTCGCTCCACTGTCCCGTAAACAAACTTAACCAAAGCACTCCAGACTCCTCTGTGGTTTTCTGTTGTTTCAGAATGCTGTGTGATCTTTCTTCACCTTTCGTGGTCCCGTCGGTTCTCGCCCTCAAATGCAAACAGGAATAAAAGCTTCTATCGGACCAGAAGAGTTGCAGACCGACCGACCGACTGATTGACCTGTGCAGGTAAATCAAAGCGCACCTTCCTCTCTCAGCCTCTCCCCTCTAATGCTGCAAATCAATTGGATTTTAATCGATACGGACTGATGGTTTTTGAAAAACGGATTTGAGAAGCAACAAGAACAACACTTTAAAACTTGAAAGGTCTTTTTCCGGGGAATTGTGGCGGCAGCGGCGGAGTCAAAAGAGACTTGTTTCTCCAGACATGAAAGGTTCCTGAGATCAAGCACCTTGAAAATGAAAAGCACTCTGTCTTGTAGATTCGGGTCTGACAGGAAGCAGGTGTCTCAATTTGAACAGAAGGAAGGATTGCGCTTAAGGTGACATGATAAATAAATCCATATGTGCTTGGAATGAAATGGACAGTTAGACACCAGATTCATTTTGAGACGGCCCACTTACCCTTTATAGTGCAAGTTATTGTTTTGCAATTATTATTGTTGTCATTTAACAGATGCTTTTATCTGAAATGACTTATGTTGCACTTACATTTATATGTACATTTATTCATTTGGCAGACGCTTTTATCCAAAGCAATCTGCGGTGCATTCAAAGTATGCTTTACAAGTACTGGATACTTGCTTCATGGGAATCAAAACCATGACCTCACTATGTTTCTAGTACCTTTAGAGGTTAATTAGGTTCAAACAGCAATCAGATGGTCCACAGTGCCACAAAATGATTGGTAGTTTGTTCATTAATTGATTTAATTTAATTGTTTGCTGCAGTCACCTGTCAGCTTGTCCCTGAACTGCTTGTATTCACTGCAGTGACTGTCCTTTGCTGATTTTATTCAATTGGATGCAATCTCCTGGATTTTTTGCTTTGTTTGAAGTGCAAAACACTTAAAATGGGCAAATCTGAAGTCCTTTGGCTATTTCTCTTTATTCTTTCACATATAATTGAATGGGTAACTATGGCAACCGTAATTTGCTTTCCCCACATTGGTAGGCCGGTTCAAGGTTTAGCTGGTTTAGCTGGTTACCTTGACCCGGTTAGCCTCTCATCTAGCTGCAAAAAAACCCCTACATGGATAGCAATGATGCTATGCAACTTAATATGCTCATCAAGGCTGCATTTATTTAATTGAAAATACAAAAAAAATTGATATTGTGAAATATTTTTACGATCTAAAATAATGTTTTTCTATTCTAATATACATTAAAATCTAATTTATTCCTGTAATCATAGCTGAATTTTCAGCATCATTTCTTCAGTCTTCAATGTCACATGATCCTTCAGAAATCATTCAAATATACTGATTTATTATCAGTGCTGGAAACAGTTGTGCTGCTTAGTATTTTTTTTGTAACCTGTGATACCTTTTTTCTGGATTCTTTGTTGAATCAATGTTGATAAGAACAGCATTTATTTAAAATAGAATTTTTTTTTTTTTTTAAAGGAATTTAATACTTTTATTCAGCAAGGATATGTTAAATTGATAAAAAAAGTGATAGTAAAGACTTATATTGATAGAAAAGATATATATATATATATATATTATATTTTGAATAAATGCTGTTCTTTTAAACTTTTTATTCATTAAAAGAATCCTGAAAAGAAGTATCACAGGTTCTGGAAAAGAAATTGTCAGCACAACAAATAATAATAAATCAGCATAGTGCAATGATTTCTGAAGGATCATGTGACACTTAAGACTGGAGTAATGGCTGATGAAAATTCAGCTTTGCATCACAAGAATAAATTATAGTTTAAAGTATATTAAAATGGAAACCATTATTTTATATTGTAGTAACATTTCACAATATTACGTTTTTTTTTTTCTGTATTTTTGAATCAAATAAATGCAGCCTTGATGAGCATAAGAGACTTTTTTTTTTAAAAACATTACAAATCTGACTGATCCCAAGCTTTTGGACGGCAGTGTATATATATATCATTTTTAATTAATATTTGTTAATACATTTATTAAATAAATGTATTCATAATGAATGAAATTTAAATAAAATAAAATTCATTAATACATTCTAGCTACAGTTGAAGTCAAAAATTTATATACACCTTGCAGAATCTGCAAATGTCAGGAATTCTATGAGAGAGGACTCAAATGCAGAATGAGTGTTATCAAGTTTATTGACGAGACAGGAGACAAGAGATGTGGGAGAGAAGGGGAGTGAACACAGTCCAAACAAAAGGCAGGGAGAGACTTGTAGATAGGCAGGTGAATGGCCACAGAGTCCAGTCCAGAAAGACAGACCACCAGAGAGGAGAGAAGGCAGCGACGCTGGAGGCCGGTAGTAGCACCAGTGGCCTGACAGGAACCTGAGGCGCAGCCCCTCCACAGTAGTGATTTCACAGGCTCTGCAAACATCTAGCTGTGAGACAGATAGAGGAAGCAGCCCAGGAGCTCAGCCTGCAGGACTGGACAGGACAGGACAAAACTAGAGACAGACAAGAGACAATATTAAGTGAACAACTTGGCAGGGAATAATCAGCATCACAAACTGAAAGACAAGCTAGCAAACATAGAGTAAAGCACAGTAACACAGCAAAGTAGAACAACGAACTGACAAAACAAGAGGGAAAGGCAGAACAATATAAAGGAGCGGAAAACATGAGGAACAGGTGAGAATACTCAGACAAACGAGAGAGGAATGCAAGGAACAGGTGACAACACTCAGACAAACGAAGGCTAAACAAGGGGGCATGGCAACAGGTTAACTAAGAGGCAGGAAGAGGGGAGCACATGGCAAACACAAAGACAAAGCCATGTGCTCAAACACAACACAAAGAAACATTGAACAAAGACAAAACAGACAAGACTGTCAGGGGTGATCCAAAATGCATAGTATTTTTTTTTATTTAGTACTGAGCTGAATAAGATATTTCACATAAAAGACATTTACATATAGTCCATGAGAGAAAATAATAGTTGAATTTGTAAAAATGACCCTGTTCAAAAGTTTACATATGCTTGATTCTCAATACTGTGTTGTTACCTGAATGATCCACAGCTGTTTTTTTTTTTATTTTTTTAGTGATAGTTGAGTCCCGTGCTTGTCCTCAACATTTAAACTGCCCACTGTTCTTCAGAAAAGTCCTTCAGGTCCCACAGATTCTTTGGTTTTTCAGCATGTTTGTGTATTTGAACCCTTTTCAACAATGACTGTATGAGTTTGATATCCATCTTTTCACACTGAGGACAACTGAGGGACTCACATGCAACTATTACAGAAGGTTCAAACGGTCACTGATGCTTCAGAAGGAAACACAATGCATTAAGAGCCGGGGAGTGAAAACTTTTGAACGAAATGTGTACATATTTTACATAGAGGATGTGTACATATTTTGCCTGAGTATAATTTTTTTTTTTTTTAATTTAGTACTGCCCTTCAGAAGCTATGAAAGATACTTACATGTTCCCCAGAAGACTAAATAAGTTAAAGTTACCCTGATCTTCAAATTCAAAAAGTTTTTACCCCCCAGGTCTTAATGCAATTTTTCCTTCTGGAGCATCAGTGAGCGTTTGAACCTTCTGTAATAGTTACATTTGAGTCCCTCAAAATCATAGTCATTGTTGCTAAACAAAAAAAAACAAAAAAAAAACAGCTGTGAATGATTCAGGTAACAACACAGTATTAAGAATCAAATGTATGTTAACTTTTACTAGTTTTAATAGTTAATTAGTGTTTTTGTTGGCTATTATTTTTTCTTGTGGACTTAATGCAAAGGACTTTTGTGTGAAATATCTTATTCAGGTCAGTGCTAAATAAAAAATAACTCTAAACATTTTGTATGGTCCCTCTTATTTTGGTAAAATAATTAACATTTTGCAGATTCTATATGTATTTTGTAAAATTCCTACTGTAAATATATCAAAACTTATATCAAAACTATTTTTAATTAGTAATATGCATTAAGAACTTCCTTTGGACAACTTTAAAGGTGATTTTCTCAATATTTTGATTTTTTTGCACCCTCAGATTCCATAGATTCAAATAGTTGTATCTCAAATCCCAAATATTGTCCTATCCTAACAAACCATACATCAATGGAAAGCTTATTTATTCAGCTTTCAGATAATGTATAAATCTCAATTTTAAAAAATTGACCCTTATGTCTGGTTTTGTGGTCCAGGGTCACATATATGTAAACTTTTGACTTCAACTGTATATGTGCCTAATTTGTTTTTGTAGGACTCTTAAAAGCATAAAATTGACTAATATTTTTTCTTGTTTGCTGCTTTTCACATCACAGTTCTTTGCATCTCTTTCTGAAAACTCTAAACTGGCATCTGGCAGTTCACAAAAGAAACAGTTATTGTTTCCTTATTATGTTTTAGACTGCCACAGATACCCAATGGCTGTAGCAAATGTCTGGTTTTGTCATTTTCTAAAGGAGTAAGTGCAAATGACAGGCTCACATCTCCATGACTGGTAGTGTGAAAGCGAGAGAATGAGAGAGGGAGGAATTGAAAGATGGCAGAGTTCAGAGGCAGACAGACGAGAAAGCAAACCTTCCAGCATATGCTGCTGAGGAAAATGAACTGAGGAGAGACCGGACTGGCTCGACAGCTCCTGAGAGAGTTTAATCAAGGCAAAGTCATCTTGATTAAATTAGACGTGCTTTAAAACACTCTTGTGTGTGTATATATGTGTGTGTGTGTGTGTGTGTGTGTGTGTGTGTGTGTGTGTGGCGTGAACTGCTAGAACTCATTTCACCAAACTTGTGAGAGACGTTTGTCTTTGAGCTGAGCGTTTGTTTGTGCCGTGAGCGAGAAATGTGGTCACGTCAATCTTTCTGAGGGAACTTTGTGTTTCCTCAGTAATTAACCTTCCATCTCCTACAACACTTGAAATATCTGCGGATGAAACAGCATCTATGGATGAAACAGATGCTCAGAAACCTTACACATGTTTTTTTCATTAATACACTAATAAAAGTATGAAACATAAACTGCCATTCAAAAGTTTGGGATCAGTAGGATTTTTTAATGTTTTTGAAAGTCTCTTATGCTCATCAAGGCTGCATTTATTTGACCAAAAAGTAAGTTCAGTAAAACAGCAATACAGTTAAAAAGTTTGAAAGCACAGCATTTATTTAAATGTTTATCTTTTTAAAGAAATTAATACTTTTATTCAGTCAATTTTTTAACTGATAAAAAGAATGCCAGACTTAAAATGTTGCAAAAGATTTTTATTTTGGATAAATGCTGTTCTTACCTTTAAGTATCACTGGTTGCAAAAATATTAAGCAGCACAACCGTTTCCAACATTGATAATAAATCAGCATATTACAGTGATTTCTGAAGGATCACATGACACTAAAGACTGATGAATATTCAGCTTTGCATCACAGAAATAAATTTTGTTTTAAAGTATAATAAGTTAGTAAACATTATCTTGAATTGTATTAATATTTCACAATATTACTGTTTTTACTGTATTTTTGATCAAATCAATGCAGCCCTGGTGAGCAGAAGAGACTGACTAACTAACTAAATAAATAAATAAATGAATGAATTTAATGAATTAATGATCCCAAACATTTTTTATTTATTTATTTTAAATCCTGAAAAAAATGTACCATTTCCACAAAAATATGAACCAGCACAATTGTTTTCAACTTTATTCATAAAAATATTTCTTGAGCATCAAATCAGCATATTACAATGATTTCTGAAGGATCATGTGACACTGAAGACTGATGAAAATTCAGCTTTTTCATCACAGAAATAAATTCCATTTTAAAGTATATTAATATAGTAAACCATTATCTTAAATTGTAATAATAATATTACAGTTTTTACTGTATTTTTGATCAAATAAATGCAGCCCTGGTGAGCAGGAGACTGACTAAATAAATAAATGATCCCAATCTATTCTTTTTATTTACTTTTTTTTTTTTACTTTTTTTTTTTTTTAATCCTAAAGAAAAAAGTACAATTTCCACAAAAATATGAAGCAGCACAATGTTTTCAACTTTAATAATAAGAAATGTTTCTTGAGCATCAAATCAGCATATTAGAATTAATTCTAAGTGACACTGAAGACTGAAGTAATTATGCTTTTCATCACAGGAATAAATTACATTTTAAAATATATTCAAATAGAAAGCAGCTATTTTAAATTGCAATACTTTTTTAATATTACTGTTTTTGCTGTATTTTTTGATCAAACACGTTTTTTTTTGTTTTTTTTTCAAAACCATTACAAAATCTTACCCACCCCAAACTTGACATTTGTTTATGAACGCTGTAACAGTAAAGCATGTCACTAGCAACACCAAAGCAATGGATTTGATTCCCAGGGATCACAAGAACTGATAGAATGTACACCCTGAATGCATTGAAAGTCACTCTGGATAAAAGTGTCAACCAAATGACGTAATGCTGACCTTTAATGACTTAATACCAACCATAAAACACATGCTGTGGATGACTGATAGTGCATTAACCCTAACAAGAGAGAAACAGTTCATCAGAATATCCAGTCACCCAATGGTTTATCCACTTACTCACTTTACGCCTCACCATGTGCTCCGTTTTTAACCGTAGAAGTGTTTTATAGCCCGAACAGTATGGGCCGAGTCAAAAATAGCCCACCTGCTGAAGATGAGGAGACTCGGCGGGAATCTGGAGCTTACGTCATCAAATAGAGTTTATCTCTGTCTTTATCCTTGGCCCATTTACCGTAGCTTGTGGTTTTATCTTCAGCTGAGTCCTGCTATTGGAAAGCAGCACACGAAACATGTAAAATTGAGATTTTTTTTACAGTCGCCTGCTGGGTCGACAGAGCTGTAACCCCATGAGGTAGACGTGCAACTTTAAACAAAAAGAGATCTGAATAAATGAAGAGATGTGTCAGTGCTCTTATACAACAGTTCATTAGACGAGAAATGAATAACACAGAGTCTAAAAGGCCATGCTAACTTTTTTGTGTGTTTGCTTATATTAGGCAAACCAGCTTTGGTAAAGGAGCAAAAGGATCAAACTGACATTTCTGGAAGAACATACTGTAAAAATTCTTAAAAGAAAAATAGACATTTTATGACAGGACAAGATCAAACAGAACATTATTAGATTTTAGAATTCAGTTTTCGTCATAACATTTATCTTTGTTAACATGTATAAAACAGTAAGCTGTTATTCTCTTCCAGGATTTTCAGCTTGATTCATTTACCCGTCTGCCAGAATCCTGCTGTGGGATGAGATTCTTCCTAATGAAAAAATAGCACAAAGTAAGTAAATGGCCTGCACGTCGCCATCAGACTCCTGGCCCTGTGTTTGAAGGTGCAAGCAGATCCAAGCGCAGATGTGAGCTGGCACCTAAACCGAACCTTCACTCACATCAAAGACATGCAAAAGGAGACAAAATGGAAGCTGTGGTCGTTTAATGATTAAGGATGGCTTGTTGCACCGGGGCGACAGCTGGGGTGTGAGCTGGCAACAGCTGAGACCATTAAAGTTTCATTCCTCAAGGATAAAGATGGAGAGATGGCAAGAAAGGACGGAGGAGAATCAGAGAGGATTGTTGTGATTGAACTAGAAAGGCACATGCAAAAAAAAAAAGTGATTGGGGATTTTAGCATCATTGCTTTGTTAATTGTTTTTATAGTCATTAAGTCATACACTATTGTATCAAAGTTTTTTTTTTTTCTATTTTTGGAAGAAATTCATACCTTTATTCAGCAATGTTGCATTACATTTCAAATTACTTAAACTTTCAAATTACTTAAACTTACTATTCTGTTCATCCAAGAATACTGTAAAACAAACAAACAAAAAAGTAGAATACTGGAAAAACTAAAACAATAAATGCCTTGGCAAATAAAATAAGTTAATAGTTTGAGCTGCTAAAATTACTAGAACAACAACAACCAAAAATAAATATGTAAAAAAAAAAAAAAAACTAAATTGATTCAAATACAAAATAATTAACACTTAAAAAACAATAAAATGGCCTGAAACTTTAAAAAAAAGGAAATATTAATGAAATAACACTAATTTATATACACTACCAATCAAAAGGTTTTGAACAGTAAGAATTTTAATGTTTTTTTTTAAGAATTCTCTTCTTCTCACCAAGCTTGCATTTATTTGATCCAAAGTACAGCAAACATTTTTAAATATTTTTACATTTTTTTTTTTTTTTTACAATTTAAAATAACTGTTTTCTATTTGAATATATTTTAAAATGTAATTTATTCCTGTGATTTCATAGCTGAATTTATAGCATCATTATTCCAGTTACATGATCCTTCAGAAATCATATTAATATTCTGATTTGCTGCTCAAAAAAACATGTATTGTTATTATGTTGAAAACAGCTGAGTAGATTTTTTTTTTTCAGGTTTCTTTGCTGAATAGAAAGTTCAGAAGAACAGCATTTATCTGGAATAGAAATCTTTTGTAACATTATAAATGTCTTTATCATCACTTTTGACCAATTTAAATCATCCTTGCTAAATAAAAGTAATAATTTCTATCATTCCTTTCCCAGGAAAAAAAAAAAAAAAAAAAAACAATACTGACACTAAGCTTTTGAATGGTATAGTGTATAATGTTACAAAAGCTTTTTATTTCAGATAAATACTGATATTTGGGTCTTTTTATTCATTAAAGATTCCTGGAAAAAATGTACTCAACTGTTTTAAATGCTGATAATAATATAGTAATAAAAATGATTTTTGAACAGCAAATGAGCTTATTAGAATGATTTCTGAAGGATCACATGACAATGAAAACTGGAGTAATGATGCTGAAAGTTTAGCTTTGATCACAGGAATAAATTACATTTTAAAATATATTCAAATAGAAAACAATTATTTTAAATAGTAAAAATATTTCAAAATTTTACTGTTTTTGCTGTACTTTGGATCAAATAAATGCAGTCTTGGTGAGCAGAAGAGATGTCTTTCAACCCTTCAGAACCTATTTTACATTTTTAACATGACGTATTTCCAAGTGGGGGAAAAAAAGATTGGATGCTCAAAAATTAAAAACTGAACATATACCAAAGAATCTTTTACAATAAGACTTACAGTGTATAAAGAGAGTAAATAGGGTCACTATTGATTTCATGTTGACATTTAAAGACTGTTCAGATTTTTTACAGGTCAGCTAGTGGCTGCTTAATTTGGGTTCTGGAAGTACACAACCTGGATGCTGTCATCCATGTCTTTTGACTAAGTAATGTTGTAGCTTTGGTATCTACTGAAGCTGACCAGTGAGTAGCCAGAACTTCTGTTTATGCAGCTGAAGGTTACTGTAACCAAGGACTAATGTGTCCGATACACAGATGTATTACAGAGGCTTGGGAATCGGTTAGCAGATGTCCAGACCCAAGGCTTGGGAAATCAGAGAGGAACCAGGGCAATGGGGTAGAAGAAACAGACTCAGGCAGCAGGTACACTGGAGAGGAGGACGAGGAGAAGCATCTGTTACCAAATTTCTGGATGGGTCAGCATTTTCTGTAGGTCGGAAACGAGGACCACAGAGACCCAAAGAGAGGCTGTTAGAACTGAATACTCTGTAATGTGGGGTGCTTCTCATGAATAAGACAAATGCTCCCCTACAGCTCCCTGAGAAGTGTCCTACAGAGCCTGAGAAACAAGGATGACAAGGTGCTGAAGGAAATCAATAGCAGTGAGAGAGTCGAGATGTTCTGAGTGTGGAGGTGTTGACATGCAAGTTCAGCGGGTGCGTTATGTCAAGTTCAGACCTCAAAGACATGGATCTTTTGTGACACAGATGTCATGCATTGCTATTTATGTTGTATCTTACATTTGTTACATCCTATACCAACTGTTATTTTGAACAGGCTGCTTTTATTGATTTCCTCAGTTTCCAAAGCAAACACTGTTTAGGAGTGAAGCTGTTAGGTGGATGATAACATGGAAGGATCTTAATCTCCCATTGTTTGTTCATTTATTCAAAACAACATAGTGATTCCTGTTATTTTTGGTGACCAAAAATATTCATCCGGGCATTTGTTTATTTATTTATTTTTACATTTCATTTATTCATTCATTCACACTCACATTCACTCACACACTCTTACTCACTCATTAATTCATTCACTCTCTCTCACTTTCATTTTTTCTTTCATTCATTCACTTACACTCATTTACTCTTAGGGCGGCCGTACACGATGCGAATTCGGACAGTCGGAAGACCGTATGACCACGCACACGTCACGAGTGACTTTGTTTACGGACGCAGTGGTACACGGCACGATTTTAAAACCTGCCGATTTCCGAAGCAATCACATTCACGAAGTTCCGCGCCAAAAACATGGACTCCGAGGAAGAGATCCTTTTCTGTAAAATTTAACGGTAAAATGTTAAATCATGCAGTGTGTCTCTGTATGTTTAGGGTGATCAGATTGTTTGCCCATGAAATCTGAGAGAAAGGCTGTGTATAATATACTGTGTATGTACTGTTAAATTCAACTGCTCTCTGTCTATCTCATAACTGGATATAAAAAATATGAGCCGTGACTCTTTGCTACACATGCAGGAACCGTCTGATCACCCTTGCGTGTGTACACTGGTTGCAAACTTGACAAAACTTCACCTCTACAGCAGTGCTAACAAGCATATGCATTAAAGACATTGGAACTGCAATGCTACAGCACTGTACAGTATTGTAATGTATGTTTTAACGTAGTATTATGCACGTCGAGGGGGCTAGTTGGCCACCACTATAGCTAAATTTCCAGTTTGCTCAACAAATCGGCTCGTTCAACAGCACACACGTCACGCTTTCAATCCGACAGCTCCCGAAGTTTTTTGACATGTTTAAAAATGATCGTGAGGTCGGGAAGTGCTCGTAAGGCACTCTGCTCGTCTCGTAATTTCTCACACACCATACGAGCCCCGACCATACGAGAAGAGACGATTTCCTCCGATAACCAAAAAAATCGCATGCGAGCTCGTACGACCTCAAAAATCGCACCGTGTACGCCCGCCTTTATTTACTCACACTCACTCATTTACTCACTCAGTTATTCACTCACTTGTTTATTTTTTATTCACTCACTCATTTATTCATTCGCTCACACTCATTTATTCATTCATTCACTCACTCACTCACTCAATTACTCATTCACTCACTCATTCACTGTTATTCACTTACACATTCACTCACTCTCACTCATTCACTTTTACTCACTCATTCACTCAGTTATTCACTCGTTTATTTTTTATTCACACCTTTATTCATTCATTCACTCACTCATTTATTTAACTCATTCACTCACTTTCACTTACTAATTCACTCTCATTTACTTACACTCAGTTATTCACCTACTCGTTTATTTTTTATTCACTCACGTATTCATTTATTCACTCACTCATTTATTTAATTCATTCACTCACTCACTCGCTCGCTGACTCACTCACTCACTCATTTTCATTCATTCATTCATTCATTCATTCACTCACTCAATTACTCAAACATTCACTCACTATCACTCATTCAATTCATTTACTCACTCATTTACACTCTCACTCACTTATTTTTATTTGTTTATTCATTTACTCACATTCACTCATTTACTGACTGGTATTCACTCACTCAATCATTCATTCACTCTCACTCATTTTCATTCATTCATTCCCTCATTTGTCATTCGCTCACTCATTTTCACTCATTCATTCGTTCACTCACACTCAGTCATTCATTTATTCATTCACTTATATTCACTCATTAATGCAATCACTCACACTCACTCATTCTCTCACTCAGTTATTCATGCATTCATTCACTCATTCATTCATTCATTCACTCACTCATTTTTTCATTCACTTACACTCACTCACTCACTCACTCACTCACTCGCTCATTTACTCATTTATTCACTTACACTCTCGCTTACTCACTCACTCATTTCTTTATTCATTCACTCACACTCACCCAGTCATTCACTCACTCATTTATTCATTCATTCGCTCACTTACATTCTCACTTAATCATTTATTCATTTACTCTCACTCACTCATTCACTCACTCATTTATTCAATCACTTACACTCACTAATTCATTCATTCACTCACTCACTCACACACACACACTCTTGCTTAAACTTACTCATTTATTCATTGATTTACTCACACTCGCTCATTCAAACATTGATTATTTGATAATTGATGATTCATACATTTACTCAAATATATCACTTGTTTGTTTTTGTTTGTGCATTTTTTCTTTTTTCAGATCGACACATTGATCACCATTATTTATCACATATAATTACATGTTCACATGTATACTGTACATATTTATACAAAATTGACAAAGTCAGTCAAAGCCCATGTTTAAGGATCAAAACTAATTTGGAATTTTAATGTGTCTAATTAAGTCCCCCAAACCACCCACATATTTGTTTCCCCCCAACTTTAGGGGCAATTAGTTAAATATTTGTACTCTGAGGAGATGCTGAATCATTTGAACTTGAAGGAAATAAGTTTGTCTATGTATCTACCAATTCCTACGAGGCCAGCAGTCAAAAATCTTGAGATGAGTATACCCTGAACATGGCTTCCTAAAATGTTTTTTTTGGACTGAAAATAATGAATACTTAAGGGGACTGTAAAAACATTAAAATGTTGGAATCCTTTTTATATTATATAAACTAATGGAATATTTTAAAACTTTTCAGAGATTAGTTTTGTCACCAACAAATAAACAAGCAATGAACAAACTGTGATTCACTTACCCTTTCTAGTCTGTGACAGACTATAGATTGCGATTGCTTTTGGTGACATTATTGTCACAGACGTTCATATGTGAACAGTATTGAGTGATGGCTTAAATGAACCTGTGAAACCGGTTCATTGAATCTAACCATTCATACACACTAATTCAACTTCTACTATGCTACATTTACTTGGATCAATAGCTTCAGGCGTCCAGCTCATGCAAGACACATGTTATTCAGTTTGGATTCACCGGTCTGATATACAGAAAATGAGCATGTTGACCTTGATACACCCTTTGTGTAACAGTCACTTGATCATATCAATCCATACTGGTCAAGATGATGTCTTGAACTAGTTATGAATGTAATTGAACAAGGGAGATAAAAAAGCAAAATTACACGTCAACCAGCAGCAGATGAAAATTCATTGTCTGGCTCAATCAAGCCATCTAACACATTTATGTTCTGAAACTGGGACGCTGGAGGGAAAATGAATGTTAATACCCACCGCCTCTGGTTTGTATCTGAAATGAGCCTGATTAGGACAAAAGACATTTCAATTGCCTTCAGCGAGTGATTGGCGTGGGCAGAGCGGGGCTTGATAATAAGGGGAAAGGTATGTCAGATTTTGATGAATAGGCTCATTTTTGTCATCATTCTCAAACATTTACGTGACACTCCTCCTTCAACCCGGCAGCTCTCCGTAATAACGTGCCCGTGTCCTAGTTGCCCTTCTGGAGACGACAGCCTGCTGTTCTTACTTTAAACCATCACCTGAAGTGACCCACCAAAGACGGAGTACAACAGTGAGTGCCATAAAAAATACATTGTTCACTGCAAAGTGAAGTGAAGGAGGGAACTGGTTTCAGCTGGGAAATAGTACTGAAATGATCTGAGCTTTCTAGCTTTTGCTGGGAAGATTTTTGAAGGGGGGCTACAGTATAATATCTGCTGCATGGTTACGTGTACACACACCTATACATTTCTTTCAATGTCATTGCAAATCTGTACTGATATCTTTCTTGTATAACACAAAAGAAGATATGTTTTCCATACAATGAAAGTCAGTGGGGCCTAATGTTGTTTGGATCACAGTGTTCTCTGAAGTATTGTATTTTCTGTGGGGTGATGATGAAATTTTGGGTATTTTTGGGGGGGAACAAGTTTTTTTTTTTTGTACTTTGTTTTTTGTACTTTTTTTCCCCCCTCACCTTAACATGTTTTTTCCTTTTGTGAAACATGATATTTAGAACAATTTGCATATTTATTTTTTAAAGTAAAATAAAAGCATACAATCAAGGTTATTTTTGTTAACTAAAATTAAAACGAAAACAACAATAATAATAGTTATAATAATCTTAATAATAATAACAATAATAATAAACATTTTTATTAATTAAAAAAAAGTGTCAACACTTTATTTCAGCTAGTTGCCAAGACAGTATTTCTCATTTTAATTTAGTTAATTAACCTGATTTACTAACTTAATTAAAATTGAATTAAATAAACTAAAGATGCATTAAAAACAAACTGATAAAAGCACACAACAAAACAAAATCACTAAACTTTAACTTAAATGAAATAATAACTAAAAATATAAAAAACTATAATAGTATATTTTATTAACTTATTTATGTATGTATTTATTTATTTATTTATTTATTTATTTATTTTGGGGTGTTTATCATGGTAATTTCCGTTTTCAGATTGTAGTGTGATTTCCTTAAAGATCACAGAAAAGCCATTTCTTTTCTTTTTTCTTTTTCTTTCTTTTTCTTTTTTTCTTTTTTACAATCTTATTTATTTATTAATTTTTATTATTTATTTTTTGTACTTTTTGTACTTTTTTCTCAACAAGAACAACAATAATAATAATAAAAACATTTTCATTAATTGAAAAAAACCCTCAATTTTATTTTAGCGACTTGTCAAGACGGTATTTCTCATTTTCATTTAGTCAGCCTGGTTTACTAAAACTAAATTGAATAAAAAAAACTATAGATTCATTAAAAAAACTGACAAAAACACACAACAAAACAAAATCACTAAACTGTAAACTGTGTTCAGATCTATCTATCTATCTATCTATCTATCTATCTATCTATATATATATATACACTACCGTTCAAAAGTTTGGGGTCAGTAAGACTTGTAATAGTCTTTAAAGTAGTCTCTTATGCTCATCAAGGCTGCATTTATTTGATTAAAAATATAGAAAAAAAATATTGCAAAATGTTTTTACAATATAAAATAATGTTTTTTTTTTTTTTTATTTTAACAGACTTTAAAATAGAATTTATTCCTGTGATGAATTTTTATCAGCTGTTACTCCAGTCTTAAGTGTCACATGATCCTTCAGAAATCGTTCTAATATGCGGATTTATTATTAGAATGATCAGTGTTGGATAATATCAACAGTTGTGCTGCCAAATATTGTTTGGAACCTGTAATTTTTTTTTTCAGGATTCTTTCATGAATAACAAGTTTAAAAAGTACAGTGTTTATTCAAAATATAAATATGTTATAACAATGTAAATTATTTATTATTAACTTTTAATAAACTTTTAATTATTAACTTAATACATCCTTGGTGAATAAAAGTATTAATTTCTTAAAAAAAAAAAAAAAAAAAAAAAAAGAAACAATAAAAATGTACTGACCCCAAACTTTTGAACGGTAGTGTATATATATATATATATATATATATATATATATATATATATATATATATATATATATATTTTTTTTTTTTTTTTTTTTTTTTTTTTTTTTTTTTTAACAATTTTATTTATTTTCATTATTTATTTTGTTGTACTTTCTGTATTTTTTACCTCAACAAGGACAATACTACTACTACTACTACTAATAATAATAAACATTTTCATTAATTGAAAAAAAAATTCTAGAAACTTTATTTCAGTTAGTTGCCAAGCCAGTATTTTTAATTTTAATGTAGTTTATTAACTTGATTTACTAAAATAACTAAAACTAAAACTGAATGGAAATTAAATAATAAACTATAGATACAAAAAAAAAAAAAAAAACCTTGAAAGAAATGACAAAAGCTCAAAACAAAATCACAAAACTATAACTTAAATTTAAAAACAAACAAACAAACAAAAAAATAACTATTATATTGTCTCAGTGATAATAAAATAGCACTTTACTAACTATTGTCACACCCCTGTGGACTGTTCAGTTGGTTTCTCCCTCTGTTGCCCATATTTGGTCCTTCCTGTTCCTGTCCTTGTCAAGTCATTATTAGTTAATCACCCACAGCTGTCTGTGTTCATTATACTGTCTTTATACAGTGTATTCAGTTCTGTGTTTGTTGTCTGATCTTAAGGTTATGTTGGTGTGTGTTTCCCTGCTGTTCCTGTCTGGATTTACCTATTGTGGATTTTATTAAAGACTTGTTGTTATATTTTATCTTCGTATGTCTCTTTCTACACACGACTGTGACAACTATAACCTTATTTATTTATTTATTTGGGGGAGGGGGGTGTTTCTTGTGGTTATTTTATTTCCCTTTAGTTTCCTAAAAAAAATCTATTTTTATTATTTAAGTAACTTTTTTACGTATTTTATTTATTTATTGCATGACATTACGCATAGTTCTGTATTATTTTGCGTGGTTGGTCTGTTTTATATATGTATATATATATATATATATATATATATATATATATATATATATATATATGTATAAATATAAACTAACCACTCTCACAAATATACACACACACATTCTTTCTTCCTTTTCTTTTATTTTAAATAGTAAATTCTTATTTTGGCATCACATATGATTACAAACCTCATGCCAAAATCTTCAGTGGCCATTAATTAATCAGTGCATTTCATTGGTCAGAAAATATGGAAACGGGTTGCCATGTGGATCTTTTTATGCAAGGTTCCTGTGAACCGCAACTGGCTGCTTTCCATGTCACTAAAGCCTTTTTCTGTCCAACCGGGCGTATTTTGGCCAGAATACAGTGCAACGAAAATTTATAGTGATAATCAAAAATCTGCCTCTGTAAGATCTACAGCCTTTGTGTTTCCAGCCAATTATCCATTTACTCTAACACCTCCTCTAAGTCTTCAACTCCAGACGATCTTTAAGCTATTAAATCTTTAGCATACTCCTGTTTACCCGGCGCAAACATGCTTGAAGCCTGTCTCTAGTTCCTGCAAATATTCCCTCGCGCGTTCCAATTACCTTATATACCATCAGGTGACAAATTAGCGGGATATAAAAAACACTCGTCTCTTAACACTTTCTCGCTAATGATAAAGCAACGTGAACAGCCAAGAAAATGAGTGCAAACACAGTGAAAGTGTTTCTAATCCTGCTTTACGGTTTCGTACAGTACCAAAAGAAAAGAAAAAAACCTCAATCGGCACTGAAAGCCTTCTCTGAGCTCCAGCGAAACCAACACAGCAGATGGTTTCCGCTCTCAGCTCCGTCTCTCCTGAGTCCTCTCCTCTCCACCCTACTAATGGCACCCTCCTCAGACTGCAGGAGCGGCCCACCTTAATTAAACAGTGTTAATTGTGGGAGTCGGAAACTGCTCTCCACCATTATGTAGCGCACAGCTGGTTGTCGCCTTCTCCCAAGAGACCCTTTCCAGCTCGCTCTTGCTTTCTCTCTCTCTCTTTCTCTCAGCGTAGAGATTGCTTATGCTGGAGCAGAGCATACTTTCATACTTCTTCCAATTATGGAACATAAAACAGTGAGGAATATGGGACACAAGTAGAAATAAAGTCATTGTGACCTTAGCCATATACAGTGAGGCAAGTAGGACATGTTCCTGGATCAGCAAACCTAATGTTGATTTTAATTAAACTGCTGATGTTAACATTAGTAAATGGATTGACTAACATGAACTATCAATGAGCAATATATATATTTTTTAAGAATTTATTATTTATTATTATTTGTTAATGTTAGTTCACGGTGCATTGATATTAACAAATACCACATTTGATTAAAAAACAAATTAGTAAATGTTGAAAATAACATGGGTTATTATTAATAAATGCTGCATTATTCCTTGTAAGTTCATAACTAATATAGTTAAGGTGTGTTAACAAATTAAATCTTATTGTAAAGTGTTACCAAGATATGACAAAAATAAATAATATAAAATAATAATAAATATGAAAATTGAAATAATAAATAATTAAAATCATTAAAATTGTGATAGTAATGATAATAATATTGTGTTATTTGTTAATATCTTGCAATGTTTTAAGAAGAAGAAATATTAGTAACACTTTACAATAAGGTTCAATTTGTTAACATTAGTTAATAACTAAGGCTGTCAGTTATTACAATTTCTAATGTCCACTTGAAACTCTAGCACAAAATAGCTTTAAATAATCTTTTGTGGGCATTTTCACTGTGTTTAATTAGTTAATTAATTGACACATGTAATTAATTTGATTAAAAATTTTAATCAAACCGACAGCCCTATTAATAACATTTAGTTGACATGAACAATGGAAAATACTTGTAAAATGATGAAATTATTGAAAATGGGAACACTTTAACATTAGTAAATGTATTAAAATGAACTATCAATATTTTTCTTTGTAAGATGTAATTGCTCATTGTTTGTTCATGTTAGCTCAGTGCATTAACTAATGTTAACAAATACCACATTTGTTTAAAAAAATGTATTAGTAAATGTTGAAACTAACATTAATACTAATTGACTAATATTAAAAAATTATGAATTTTTCATTGTTGGTCCATGTGAAACTTATGTTCTAATTAGGGGTGGGAATCTTCAGGCACTTCACAATTCGATCCGATTCCGAATCTTGGAGTCACGGTCCGATTCCAAAACGATTCTTGATCTGCATTTTTCCCAAAATAATTCTTCTGCTGTGCAAATACATCTTTACAACCTTACATTTTAACCAGAATTGCAGTTTCTTTGCTTTTGTTTATAGTTGGAATCTCTGTATGTCAGTACTGCCATCTTATATGTAGGGGTGTGAATCTTTACTGGTTTCATGACTCAGTTCAATTACAATTTTCATTATCAACGCATTACATTCTCAGTTTTCAATATTACTGCACTTGGCTACATTTTCATAGAAATTTTATATCAAATTTATTTTGGGCAAACTTTATTGTTTCACTTAACAACTTTATTTTTTCATATGTCTAGTGGCTTACACCAACTGTGGAAAGCGTTGAGCTGCGCTATGAAATCCATTCATTTCAATTGTTTGTGCCGCACGAGGACGACTTGTTTCTGTGTCGACCGAAGCGCATGCGCAACGGAGCGCACCACTGGTGCATAAACCATGCACGGCGCGTTAGAAGTTCAAAATAGTTAAACTTTTTTTTCACGCTGCGTTCTGAAGGGCTGCGCTGAACCCAACAGCCAGCGCAATGCTTTCCGTGTTCGGTGGGAAAACCACTTCTCACAGCACAAATTCTGTGCAATGAAGCCCGCCACGTCTCTAGTGTGCACATGTGCCACATTCGGGAAAAAAAACAAGCTCAGATCAATTCAGAATCGTTGAAGAGAGAATCACGATGTATCGGAGAATCGATTTTTTTCTCCCACCCCTAGTTTTAATGTAGTTAACTAATTTTAACAAATTAAATCTTATTGTAAAGTGAAAATATGACAAAAAAAATTATGATAATACTAATATCATTGTTTGAATTGATAATATCTTGCTGATATTGGTAACACTTTACAATAAGGTTTCATTTGCTCTCATATCTTACTCAGGACAGTACTAAATAAAAAATAACATGCATTTTTTATGATCTCTCTTATTTTGTTAAAATTATTCACATTTTCACAGATTCTGCAAGGGGTTCCCAAACTTTTGCATACCGCTGTACTTGTAAAGCATTTATTAACCTTCAACATTTGCATGCAATATCATAAATAATCTAAAACACAAAAAACTTAATAAAATTCACAACATGAACATAGGATTAGCTTTCACAGCTGGGATGTTTTTCACATGTCATACTATAAATGTGACCCTAGACCACAAAACCAGTCATAAGGGTCAATTTTTTAAAATGAAGATTTATGAATCATCTGAAAGCTGAATAAGCATTCCATTGATGTATGGTTTGTTAGGATAGGACAATATTTGGCTAAAATAAAACTATTTGAAAATCTGGAATCCGAGGATTAAAAAAAATCAAAATACTAAGAAAATCGCCTTTAAAGTTGTCCAAATGAAGTTCTTAGCAATGCATATTACTAATCAAAAAGTACGTTTTGATATATTTATGGTAGGAAATTTAGTGATCTTTAGTTAATATCCTAATGATTTTAGGGATTAAGGAAAAATCGATCATTTTGACCCATAAAACGTATTGTTGGCTATTGCTACAAATATACCTTTGCTATTTATGAGTGGTTTTGTAGTCCAGGGTCACATATGTTGATAAATCTTATCTCCCATGTATGTTTAACTGAATAAACGTATATGGTTTTTATAATCTTTGAAAATTTAGTTTCTTTGGCACACTATTCCATCATTTTGCATATTACTGTCAACCTTAATATTATTTTTGTCAACTAAAATTGCATGCCATCTCAGTCAGACTAAAATGAATTTGGCATAACAAAATATTGACTAAAAAAAGGTAATTTTCAACAAGCAATAGTGATAAAATAGTAACACTGTTTATATCTCATTTCTAAGGATTTAATTTGTGTTCTGAATTATTTGGGGCACCTCCTGCTGTTTTCATCCTCTCAGATGTGCAGCCAAACTCCAGTCCATTTTTTTTTCTTTTATTTTTCCTTTTTTCTCCTCAAACATTTAAGAGGAGTTTTGTCTCACTTTGCAATCACACAGTACTTCTTTTTTTTGCTATTTTCATCACCTGAGAGAGCTTGGCAGGTCTAACATTAGTGATTGACAGCAAGAAAATAACTCACAAAGCATACGTATGTCAATGATGTGACAGACAACTAACGGCATTCACAGTTCACTTCATACAGCACAGATTCAACTGAACTCACTCTCAGTAAACCGAACTCTGTAAAGTCTACTGTATCATTTGATATGCAAATGTCTCAAAACTCTGCTGAAAAACCTGTTGTACGCAATCTATTGCACACTCTCTGTTGTCTGATTGATAGTTTAGACTTTATTTTGGCTAGCAAAAGGCCTTTTAGTATCAGCTTGTGGTTTACGTGTCTATTTGCTGTGAAATTGTTTCTGATTTTTATTAGATAAACATAAGAATAACTTAAAAATAACACTAACTGGACTGAAGCGATTTAGCTCTACTTGTTTTTGAGATCAAATATGATCATCAGGATTTTGAGGAAGGTTCATTTGTTCATCTCAATCATCACTGTATTGCTTGGCATTATTTATTTTGAAACAGTAGAGCTTTGAGTTTTGAAGAATTTAAATATCATCTTACTAAGACAATTATTTGGAGATATAGAGTGACAACTGATATTTATATAATTTTAGCAAGTATCTGCTATACTTTTATAAAGATCTCATTGATTTCCAAGCTGTCAGAATTTTTGTTCATATAAATGTAAGCATCTGCACCAATTTACATATATTTGCTGACTTTGAGCCTATATCAAATTTTGTTTATTTTAATGTTTTGTTTAAAGGTTAAAAAAAAATTCTGACTATTATTTAATTTGTCAGGGTTAAACAGGTCATAGAATGTGTGCATATGAATTCATCCATTATGCTTTTGACCTTTCTGTCTTCCACACTGTGCTTTACTTGTACTGTAACATTAATATGACTTTTTAGGGCCCAGGCACCAAGGTACAAGCATCCTATTGGAATTGCTCAGTTTCTTCTTCTTCTCCAAAATAAATGCCATTTTTGAGGGCCTAAACATGCTCAAAAACTCAAGAAACTGCACACATGCCAAAAGTGGCGAAAATTTATATCTGATATGGATTTCAGGAGGGGGTGTGGCAAAATGGCTCAATACCGCCACCTATAAAATTTCAACAAAGTGCCACTTGAGCTATGTACGTTTCACATAAATGTACGATATTTGGTCGACACATGAAACACACCAATACCTATAAAAAAGTATCTCGGTACGAAATCCGAAACCCAACAGGAAGTCTTATTATTATTTAAAATTTTCCCAGCAGGTTTTGTGCAGTTTTTGCCACTTTCAGGCGTTGTATTTAAACAAACTCCTCCTAGAGATTTAGTCAGATCAGCACCAAAATGGTCGGTGTAATCTAAAGCCCTTTGTGATGTTAAATTGCGAAGGTCTTGAAATTTCGTCGAAGGGCGTATCCGTGGCGGCCTGACAAACTTCGATGTTTGGCCATGAAACAGAAATTTGTTATAATTCAGGCAAACAATGTCTGATCTGCACCAAATTTCACATGTTTGATAAGAGTCCTGTCCTGAACACATGCCCATGCCCATATTTTGTTACAGTCATAGCACCACCTGCTGGCAACAGGAAGTGACATGTTTTACGTTCTAACAAACTCCTCCTAGAGATTTAATGACATAAACATTATATTTGGTCAGTCTAATCTAAAGGCATTTGCAATGTTTAATTGAGAAGATCTTGAGTTTTCGTTGAAGGGCGTGTCCATGGAGAACAAAGTTCAATGTTTCGCCATAGAAAAGGAGGTTGTTGTAACTAGAGGTCGACCGATATTGGATTTTACCGATACCGATAACTAGGTTGGACCACATTGACCGATACCGATTAATTGACCAATAGTTTTTAAAATGGATACTGAACGGAAAATAAATAGTGCTCTACTATTAAAAAAAAAAAATTATATATTGATCATTACAGTTAGTTCATTGTTCATTAATGTTAACAAAAGCAACTAACATTTTTAAAATACATCAGTAAATGCTGAAATTATCACACTCTAACAAGGAACAATACTTCTATTCTACAGCTTTTATCAATCTTAATGTTACAAATGAACTCATATTGTAAAGTCTTACCATTACATCAGCAGTCAAGCTAAAGATGGCCATCTTTAAATAGCTACACAAAGGCCACAGTGTTGAAATTCCACACATATGGACATTGTGTACTTTCACAATTTAACTGGTTCTATTCTAGAACATTTGTGGTTATCTAATCCAAATAATTCGCACACACACTGAACGCGTTGCGTTCAATTCAAGCGCAGTCTACAAGACTTTATTTGATCATCAGATGGGCAAAAGTATACTGCTGTCCTTTCTCCACTAATGCAGCATCTAGTCAACAAATTCACTGCTTAATAATGACATAAAAACATGCACTACAGCATACTGTACACACCATTTCGTTGTCAATGTTTTAAGTGTCCCGCTCTGTGCAGCACGCAGTGTCACATGTCTAAACAAACGGCACATGCTGTCAGTGATTTCCACCATTAGAGGCCGCTCTTGTGCTGTATAACAAAGACTATAGGGACTTTGCTGTATAATGATGACCTTCTCAGCCGCTAAAGCAACAGACCCAGCCCGGAAAAAACTATCGGCATGGATTTTTGCAGATAACCGATAGTTCCGCCAATCAACTATCGGTGCCGATTAATCGGCAAAACCGATACATCGGTTGACCTCTAGTTGTAACTCAGCCATACAATGTCTGATCTGCCCCAAACTTCACACGTTTCATAAGAGTTCTGGTCTGAACACATATAAAGGCCAATATTCTGTTATAATCATAGCGCCACCTGCTGGCAACAGGATATGTTATGTTTTACACTAACTCAAACTTACCATATTCAAACTGCACCAAACTGTATATGTTTCATCAAAGTTCTGGCTTGAAGACATCTACATGCCAATATTCAATTATAGTCATAGTGCCACCAGCTGGCAGCAGTTTGACACATATTAATGACTTTGATATTTACCACTTTAAATCCATATCACTGTTTTCCTAAAGTCACCAGGTAGCAGTGAGCCCAGGTGTGAGGGCCCTTTCAATGCTGCTTGCAGCTTTAATGTTTGTATTGTATCTGGACATAGATGGAGTGCATTTACAGATGCAAATCATTAACAGAAAATACTGACAAAAAATGCATTAAAATGCACACTTTCATCCGTCCGGACATGTTCCTGGTTGCATTAGACTTTTAAAGCGCTTTTTGATTCGATCACTCATGCAAAGTCTGGAGCAGCTTCAACTCACCCGTGCTTACCTGTCAGACAACTTTAAGAAGAGTTGGACTGCATATGTAGTTCTGGATCGTGCAATTAATGTGTGATGAGGACAGCGGTGAGCAGGTGGGGCACATTTCTCATCACTTTCTATGGCTGCGTCTGTCCTGGCATGATTCCTATGCTTTATTTATGGAGCCTCATAAATATCATAGGCATATCAATAAACAATGTCAGATTTTCATTTCTTTTCCCTTACCATAATCAAATCACTCTTGCAGTAATTCTTCCTGATCCAGCGTATCACACGGATTAATCTACTCAGATTGGAAAATTTAACTTGTGGGTTTTCAATCACATTAGGAACGTAGAGTTATATTTTGTTTACGCTCGTGCGCAAGCACTGTTTTATTTGTGGAGCTGGAAACATACAATCTTAAATAGTTCATGATAGCCTTTGAAATGCCGGTCGATAAAACTATTTACAAATTAATGATTTTTTCATGCTTTTTAATTGTTAATTTGATATAAAAGTTACTCAGCCTCTTTTGTATCGACTAAGTGAATGACTGATTGCTTATTGAATTTGACTGTGAGATGTGTGGCAAAATGTTTTAAAAAGACTCACAATTGCGCCTCAGTCCAAGTTCCCTTGTTTTACCTCAGGAGATTATATTTTAGATTTGAATATAAATGTCGCTTACGGTTACGCTCTGTGATATTTGTTCTTATGATGCAATGATGTGCAAGATTTATATGATCCTCGGAAGAAAGTGGAACTAGGAGTGGGAGCGAACTTCGCAGAAGTCTATTGCGCCATAATAGATGCCGTTTCCCCGGTCTTCCTTTGATGAATGTTTTTCTATATCAGACACAGACTTGAGGCCAAACTCATCTGTCTTATAATTCAAACTCAAAGAGCAATTTCCAGGCAAAATGTTTTGGTTGTGTATTTGTACATTTCCGTGCATGTGCGCCAATAGCTGGTGGTGCAGCCCGCCGGATTATCCACTGATAATGATGAATGCGCTATTTGTTCTGCTGTTTGTTTGACCTCCACCAGCAATTTTTTATGGCCATAAAAGCACGGTGTAAACTGTTATTTATCGAAATGCGTGCACTGAAAAGCTGCGTCCGCTCTGGAGGATGCATTATTAGCTCATTATGGGCCAAAGCCTGAGAGTACAAAGGGCGACGTCGGGTCACCTGATGCGTCTGCCACCTGGCCATATACTGCAAAACCTGCATGTGGTCTGATGGTTCAAGTGACCTGGATTTTTTCATTGTAGCCAACAGCATGGCTTTAATGTTCATGCCCGTTTCAGCCACACTATTAAAAAAAATATTTAAAAAAAAGAGTCTCAGAAATAGACGCAGAAATGCAAGATATAAAGTCAGGATTGAGAGTCATGCATTCAGAATTACGTGATATAAACTTGCAATTCTATATAAACTATACCAGATATAAACTCAGAATTGCAAGAGATATAAATTGAGAAACTTTGAATTTTTAGATGTAATCTTGCAATTCTAAACAAAAAAGGGGAAAAAAAAACAGAAGTCAGATATAAAGTCAGAATTGCAAGATGTGCCTATAAACATGCAATTCTGAGAAAAATATCAGAATAGCACAATATAAAGTCAGAATTGCAAGAGATATAAATTGTGAGAAACTCTGAATTTGGAGATATAATCTTGCAATTATGAAAAAAAAAAAGAAAGAAAGAAAGAAAAGAAAAGAGTCAGAATTGCAAGATAAAAATTCACAGTTTTGAGGGGATAAAGTCAGAAGTGTGAGATACAACGTCAGAATTGAGAGTCATAAATTCAACAATTTATGACTCTATAAATTGTGTTTATACATTTAAATGTATAAACTGTGGGATATAAAACTTGCAAGACAAACGTAAAATTGCAAGATAGGCCTATAAACATGCAATTTTTTAGAAAAATGTCAGAATTGCACGATATAGTCAGAATTGAGAATCATAAACTCAAAATTGCAAGATATAAAGTCAGAAAAAATGTCTGAATCGTGAGATAGAAAGTCAAAATTAAGTCATAAATTGATATAACATCATAAAACTGATATAAACTTGCATGAATTGTATGAAAAAGTCAGAATTGTGAGATATAAACTCAGAATTGCAAAATGTTTAATAAAAGTTAAATAAAAATTATGATTTTTATGTTGTTGTTTTTTTTTTTGTTTTTTTTTTAATTATTATGATTATTATTATTCCATGGTGGAAACAGGCTTCCATACTTGACACATATGATATTGACTAGGAAAATGCATGTAAATGGGCCATGTTAACCAGCAAGACCAAACTTGACTTGACAGTTAGGTACAGCCTAAATGTATGCCATACTTTCAGCCAATCAGAGATGAGGGTCTAAATTCTGATTGGCTGACTTTATCACCACTCACAGCATTTTCTCACCTGCAGCAATTGGAAAACCAAACATGTTTTGAAAAGATACAATGCACCAAAAAGTCAAGTGAGTTATGATCTTGTCATTATTTAACTTTAGGATTGTGTTTCCATTCTTTCTTAGCAAGTAGTTAGCTAGCTAATTAGCTAGCTGGCTGAGTCAAAATACAGAAGGATGTTACATTACATTACATTACATACATTAAAAGATCCAAAAAAAATGTATATATAAGTAGCTACCTTATTTTGAAATGTTACAAGCCAGCAAGCTAACTACATAGTTATATTTATTTTTATGTTGTGTTGATAGTTTTACATTTTTTAGACTGATTTGCTGTTGTATGAGAAGTTTGGCCCAGTTGGCATGACTTTGAGGTGTTATTTGTCCTGTCGCTCCAGTGCTTTTATTTCCAGTATTATTGCATTTGTGAATCATTTTTGCCTTGCAGTTTTATGCCTTGCAAACATAACATTTGTTTTTCTCGGATGTTTTTGCACTGTTGTTTTGCAATGTCTGCTGATCTAAATGTGTCGCAGTGGTAACATTATCTAGCTGGCTGACATTGATGAGATTTTGTTGAAATTGTGAGAATGACTTGTGATAGTCTTGGAAGCTTCAGCTGGAATGGATGGAAAAATGTTGTTATCGCTGAGCCCTGCCATATTGTTTTGTAACAGGCTGTATGTCCTATCAAAAAATGAGAATGTGATAAAGATTTTTCATTATATTATTAAGTGCCCTCTGTTAATGGACTGCCAAAATGAGAAGAAATGTTAGATTAATATGTTTGTGAAGTTTAAACAAGATTTAATTTTAAGAGTAGTTCTGTTCTGAGAATTATCATTCATCATTGGGATTCACATATTTAAATATTGAGTTTCATTATGACATATGTTTGATCTTAGTACAGTTAGGTTTGCAAATCTCTATGAAAATCTGTCTAGAGTTTTCACTTCTCAAATGTCTTAGGTCTTTTCAAATTTATTTCAGTTCAAACTTTAATTGTGATAAAACCTAACTGCTGTAAAACTGTTCTTTAAGACAACTGTGAATATGCAGTGTCATGTCTGTTGCGATGATGTTTTGAGAGCTGTAAGTGGCCTTATTTGCTGTGCAACCAGTCTTAAATTGGAATAAAAATAGTTTTTGACATGTTATGATGCCTCTAAGCCATTCGAAGGAAGTTCCTTCTAATCATCAGACATCAGGCAGGGCTCCAGACAAAAAAATTGAGTACGGAGCCATTGGCTCCTATAAGAAACAAACTTGGGTGCCAAATAATTTTTAGGTGCCACAACATAAATGTGTTTTTATTTATGTATTTTTTTTTTTTTTAGCACTTTAACATTTCAGTCATACTGTCATTTGTTTACGTCTCATCTTTTCTTGAATTTATTAGCATAGTTTACTTAAAGTGGGAACTAAATGTCTTTTCCAACTTGAAAACTATATACAGTCACAAAGAATTATTTATTACAAAGAATCTGTCCCTGTGTTTCCCCTGCCACTATATTATGGGGGCGGCCCGTCCCCCCCAACGGCAGCCCCCGCCCTCCTTGAAGGTCAGGTAAACTTTATTTTCTATATAGCGCCAGATCACAACAGACGTCATTTAAGGTTACCTTTCCTACAGAACAGGTCTATACCTTGTTCTTTTATTAAACAAACGAAATAGCCTTGTTATTTATCTTATTTACACAACGGCATGTCATTTCTCTCTCTAACGTTACGTTACGTGGTCACGCGTCTACAGTTTCTCCTCTGCTGAAACGCGGACGGGATCGCGGAGTCCATTCATAAAAACGGATTTACTCTAAAGCACGGGATGCCACAAAAATCGTCAATTTTTGGTTTAATAAATCAAATGTAGGTCTCTCACTTAATTCGAATTGTGATATGGACTAGTGTCTGTGAATATTAAAACGCAAAAAAGACAGTTTAAATATGAATCCTCCATGTTCCGTTTGGCTCTGTAATGAATGGCGGAGACGCGGCTTTGTTTACTACACAAATACTGAAGCACAAGTGACGCTCGGCCTCTGCGTCTCATTATATGACGACATAAATGCAAGAACTTAATCTCCAGAACTGCTGTGAGAGTCACTTCATGTAAATTTTACCGTTTCATTAGAGAAAATTAGCATCATATCATAGTGTATACGCACAAAAACTAACCAGCAACCTGTCAAAAAAAAAAAGTAATGTTTAATACGTAACGGAAATGTATTAGTCTTGTATTACTTTTGTGCAGTATAATGTAGGTGTTTAAATATTTCTATTTCTGGCTAATTTAAATAAAACAATTAAATGCAGAAATTATAATAATAACAGAAATAACAGAAAAAAAACTGTTTGTTTGGCAGCAAATAAAAGGGTTTAATTTTCATTTCATTAAAAATAAATAAATGTTTAATGGCTGTATTTGATTATCAGAAAAATTAAAACACAAGATGGAAAAAAAAAAGATTGTAGGGCCCTATTGTTCAAAATGTTGAAATTGAGTTTTTTTGACTTATTTTTTCACTGAAATAAATGTTTTTGTTATTACACAGAGAGTAATGTACTGAAAAAAAGTGCCATACTGTTGCTTTGGTACCGTTAAATGTCTGAAGAACAAATAATGTTGAAACTAGAGATGTATCTTGTTTCTTTCTGTCAAGACAGCTGCATTGAACATACCTGTCTGAGTGCCATAAATGCTCTTTTTCCAAGGTTTGCGTGCCTATAACTCATGAAGCAATAAAGAAATGTAATATGATTTTAGATTCTAGTTGTTAATAAACTTTTCTTTTGTAATCTTAATTTTCAAAGCATCATTTAGTCCCAGAGATATGGGGATCTCAGTGAGGCTCCATGTCCATGATTGTTGGATGCTTAATTTGGAGCTGCACTGAGATCTCAGTTTCTCTGGGATTAAACCATACAGGGCCTTAAGATTCCAGAAGAAAAGTTTCTTAAGAACCAGAACCTAAAATTATATTAAGAACTTTAATACTTCTTGAGTTACAGGCGCACAAATTTTGGAAAATTTGTAAAAAATAAACGGGAAACAAGATACAATTCTAATTTCAACATTATTTGTTCTTCGGACATTGTTCTTTAAATAAAATAAGCATTGGCTGCATACAAAGTGACCAGCATTTGATTTTCAACTACTGAAAATGGGTAATTTTCAACAATCTGAAAATGATTGAGATGATTGAGACTTATTGAGATTCCCATATCTCTGGGACTGAATGATATGGGGCCTACTTCTTGGGTTATAGGCATGCAAATTTTGGAAAAAGAATATTTATGGCACTCAGACTGATATTTTCAATGCAGTTGTCTTGACAGAAAGAAATGAGATACATCTCTAGTTTTAACATTGTTTGTTTTTCAGACATTCCTCTTTAAAAGAAAAGAAATCTCATATTTTTGCAAACTGACCTACATTTGGTTTTTGACCACTGAAAATATGGAAATTTTAACGATTTACTCCTGGAGCCATATTGAAATTCCAATATCTCTAGAACCGAATTTCATAGGGCATTAAAAATAAAGATGCCAGAAGGAAAGTTTGTTAAGACCCAATATCTAAAAGGGCATTAAGATATCTTCTTATATATTAAGAATACTTCTTATATACTTCTTACAGGCATGCGAACTTTGGAGAAAAACTTGAAAAAGGCTGTTTCCCCTTTTGTGAATGGTCACCATTGGCACATAATGCAACAAAGATTGCTAAAGTCAACAGATTTTACCAATAGAACTACCAATCTCTGAGTAAAAATAAGATACTGATCCTGCCATCTTTCTGAAGTCATTTTTACCCCCCTCTAACTTGATTGTGAATTTCAGGTGAAAATTGTCATTTTGACCTCCCTCTACAAAATAGTAGATTGTACTATTAATTAATTACTATTATTGTACTAAGTAAATATTCATCCATGACATTTAATATTTTGACTTTCATCACTATACACGTGTATCTTTCTTCAGAAAAAAATATTAGCAAAATCAAAAATTTGAGCCGGGGAAGTTTTTCCAGTTTGGTTGATTTGACACGGAATGAGCTTATTGCAATCTATCGTCATGCAATTGTAATATCATTGCTTCCCGTTTTGTTTGTAGTTGTTATGCAAAGGAAGTTACTTCATCTGCTCCCTAAGGTGTATTTTATACAGTTTCATAGATATTGGAAGGAAATTGTATGATACAAAGACCCAAAAACTTGCATGCAAAAATTAGTTATCATTTGCAATGATGCAATATTTGTAGAACTTATGAGCGTGAGCAATTATAAACAAGCTCTCATTAACATAAAGAAATTGAAACATTTGCCTGTAACTCTTCAGATGTTTCTCCTGAGACAAATACCAATACAACAATGCCTCAAATGTGTTCAGATTTCAAAATATATTCAAATGAGTCAAATGAATGGAGCCATTATCTACATTCATTTCATAGCTCTATACTGTTTCTCTATGCGAACTATTGACTAATTTGAATCTGTTTCATGGGAAACATCTCATTTGAGCCCAGCACTTAACTGAGACACAATTGATAATTCCATTAAGTCTGAAAGCAACTGCTGTTTTCCTTTGGAAATATGCAATTATAGTGTTATATATTTTGGCAAAAATAGCACTTATGTCTCAAGAACCATTAATAAGCTTTTTTTGCCCATTTAATTACTGATAAAGCTAACGTGTCTAGTCTTCAACACATAAGCTGTAGTTACTCCATTAAAACCAAGAAGATGAAAGCACAAACCTTGGCTTCATAATATCAAAAGATCAGAGTTCGAAGCCAAAATGAGAAGGCTGAGTAGATCTGAAAATTCACATTGGGTATTCAAAGCTGAAGATCATAGAGGACCAGGAGTCAACATTAGAACTAGTGTGCATTTGGTCACTGACTTTAAGTTCATGTCTCACACCTGGCTAATGATGGTAACGTTTCCCAACAAAATCATTATGCCATTTTTTTTCTTCACAAAGAATATTGTTCTGAAGCTGGATGGATAATAATGAGCCTGAGTGCAAGTTCAGCTAATTTAACAGACTTCCTTTGCCAAGAAGCTCTAATTCGAACTCGTGTGCACGCGAAATCATTAATCAAGGGCCATCTGCAATTACCAGGCAGACAGAACGCTCACTCTCACCTTACTTCTGTTCTGCCTCATTTCTGCTCACTTTCCACAGGTTAATAAAGAACAGGCATGACTTCTTCCAGACCTGCGTGATGGTTCGTAACACTAATAAGGCCAGTCATATTTTCTATTATTAGCCTGAAGAATTCCTCGGTGTGCTACAACTTATTGGATGTGACAGTGACCTTGGCTGTTTCCCTTCACACACGTCTGTAACCAACATGTCGATGTTTTTACATTCATATGCTGGGGGAAAATATCATTGTAAAGATGCTGTTCTTTCACATTTACAACGGTCTTTAGAAACTGTATCTTTTTTGTTATATAGTTATCGTCCTTGGTGTGAATGGACCTTAAATTCACACAAGTAATTGTATATACATAGAGAGCGATTTAAAGGAGGAGTTCTCTTCCAGATTCAAAAAAACAGATAATGTACTCACCCTGTTGTCATTAGATGTTCATGCCTTTCTTTTTGCAGAAAGGCATGAGTTGTTTCTTTTGAGGAAAACATTTCAGAAATTATCTCCATATTGTGGACTTATATGGTGCCCCTGAGTCTGAACGTCCAAAATACAGTTTCAGTGCAGGTTCAAAGGGGTCTAAACGATCCCAGCCAAGGAATAAGGGTCTTCTCTAGCGAAATGACCGGTTATTTTCTAAAAAAAAAAAAAAAAAAGTATATACTTTAACCTCAACTGTTCATCTTGTCTAGCTCTGCGATGCACATGCATACTCTGTGTAATCCGGGTCAATACAGTTAGGGTATGTTAAAAACTCCCATCTCATTTTCTCCTCCAACTTTAAAATCATCCTACATCGCTGTTTTACCTTTTTTTTTAAAAGGACGTTTGACCTTCTTTGCATGTTAACTTTGTAAACACTGGGTCGGTACCAGAGGTTGCATTAGACTTTAATATTGTCCGTCATTTTGATATACAGGGTCGTAAACATTCTGTCATAATGTATTATTACCCGTCATTTTAATTTTCATATTTTAAATAGAATAACACATTTAATTGCTTTTATTTTTGTTCACATGTTCATTTTTAATCATGAACCTACAGGATGACAGCGCAGTGTTTAAAAACAACAAAATACACTTGGGCTGGGTAAACAAAAACAAAAATTTTTTTAATAGATTCTCATTTTAATGAACCAATATCTTTATGAATATTATCTTTTGGTCTATGCTGTTTTCAGTTGATGAATGAACAGTACATTACATAGTGTGTCTTCCTTCCAATAAATCATTGGCTAAGCTTTGTTACTTTTAATATGAAACAGTTTCAGATTTCAAATTCTGTCCATGTCATTAGGAAATTCAAGCAATGAATACCGTTTTGTCACTCTTTAAAGGGGTCATCGGATGCTAAGTTCACTTTTACATGTTGTTTGAACATTAATGTGTGTTGTCAGTGTATGTACAAATCCACCCTATAATGATAAAAATCCATGCAGTGGTTTTTAATTAATCTGTAAAAATAATATCCCCTTTTTCAAATCGAGCCGTTCTCAGATGCCTGTTGGTGTGCCGTCACACCGACAGAGGCCGCTCCCATGATAGTTGATTGACATGAGCTCTTACCTTAGACCAGCTGTCACAGTCTAGTAACTTTCCACGTTTTGATGCCAGAGCAGGGATGTAAGTTAGACAAGAATAACTCCGACTGAGCGATTGAGGTGTTGTGTTGCTGGATGTAATAATGAACATAGTGGTCGTCATTTACTCCCGACATCTGAGCCGCTGAAGATGCAGTAGATTACATTTGTTTGTGAAGGGAATGCGCCTCCCGATCTACATATATCCATCTATGTTCGCGCGAATCATTCATGATCCAGCTTTACTTACAGCAGAAGTGAGTATATAACGTGGTAGTTAGCAAGTTTAGCGGCTAAACACGGCTAATGTAAACAAGACCGTCTTTCCACAGAGAGAAGAGAGGGGCGGGGTGAGCAGAGCTCATTTGCATTTAAAGGAACAACCCCTTAGAATGAGATGATTTTTGCAGAGCTCATTTTGACAAGATAAAAAGGATGTTGTTTTACAAAACCATTAATTTTTAATCAAAGTATATTAGAGACTTTTCATTAAGACCCTAAAGAATCATATCAACTTGTGGAAAATGGGCATCCAATGACCCCTTTAATGTGGCTTGATAGATTGTTGTAGCCTCTGTGTACTCGTATGTAATAATCAAACGCATAGGAAAACATTCATGACACTCGTCATTTTGTTCTGTAGCCCCTGCTCTGCTGCCAGACTGGAGCGCACTTGCCACTAACTGGGTGGGGTGGGAATTACAGCTACAATTTTCCAATAGGTCACCCTCAGTGTAATCTGTCAAAATGACGGACGGCCTTCAGATTTTTCCGTCACTGATTAAAAAAAAAACAAATCCATCAGTGACGGACAATTTTCGGTTAACGCAACCTCTGGTCGGTACTTCTGCAGCAATGTAGGATGGTTTTGAAGTTGGAAGAGAAAATGAGATGGGAGTTTTTCCGACATACCCTAACTGTATTGACCCGGATTACATAGAGTACGCATGCGCATGGCAGAGGTTAAAAAGTTTTTTTTTTTTTTTTTTTTAGAAAAAGACTGATCGTTTCACTAGATTAGACCCTTATGCCTCAGCTGGGATCATTTAGAGCCCTTTGAAACTGCATTAAAACTGCATTTTGGACGTTCAAACTCGTAGACAGTCCACTATATGGAGATAATTCCTGAAACATAATTTCTTTACGACTGAAAAAAGAAAGGTATGAACATCTTGGATGACAACGGGGGTCATAGAAACTGCAAAAACAGCATTAACATCAAACATCAAATTTAAATAAATACATACATACCACTAAAAATAAATAAAATCAAAATTCCAGTCAACAAACCAAAAACAGGTCAGCTAGGAAAACATTAGTTCTCATATGAATGATGGACGCATCATACCCTGCACTACAGCCACAGTAGATAGCATGACATCATACAGTGTTGCTTTACCACCTGTGTCTTTTTCAATTCCCACTTTTTGATGTAGGTTTCTGGGTTCTGCCCAAATGGACATCTTATTGAGATGTTATGTTCGGTCAGTACTCTCAGGACCTGATCTGTGAGTTTCTCCAAGTCCTAACACACACGGATCCTCACTAGAGACCTACACTTCTGACTGAACTCTGAACTGATTTTTTTTTTTGAGAAGGGGGAAGAAAAAACTAGTCCACTGTCAGATTTGGTTGAAGCTGATCAAATATTTCAATACTGGCTTCTGCAAATATGTGCCAAACAGATTGGAACAAACTCCTATGTTCAATTACATTGTGTCATTGCTAAAATAACAGTCAGATATGATGATTGACAGAGAGGGTTGCAAAGTTTCTAGAAAATTTCCAGAAAATGTAAAAAAAAAAATAAATAAATAAAAATACATATAGTTTGAAAGTGTGGAATAATTAAGATTTTTATGTATTTAAAAGAAATATTTTACGTTTACCAAGGCTACATTTATTTGATCAAAAATGATGTAAAAACAGTTGTAAAAACAGTACTATCATGAACTTTTATTATATTTTAAAAGAACTGTATTATATTTGATTATATTTTAAAATGCAGTTTATTCCAGTGATTTCTGAAAGATCATGTGAAGATTCAGCTTTGTTCACAGAATTAAATTGTTTTAAAATATATTCAAATAAAAACAGTTAATTTGAATTGTAATACTATATCACAATTTGTACTGTTTTTACTGTATTTTTAATCAAATAAATGCAGCATTGGAGAGCAAAAGAGACTTCTTTCAAAAAATCTCCAACTTTTGACCAGTAAAAAAAAATACAGAACATACATTTCCATTACACAAATTCAATCCAACCAAAGGCTGTAGAATACCCAAGACTTGTCACTCATTTTGAATGGGGAAAGTTGCAATGCTCATTATGGCTGCGAAGCCCCGCCTTCTTAATGAAAGAGCCAATCGTTGATCAGTAAAGTCAGCATGTCACTGCAGCTGGTGTTAGAACTCCCGGTTGCTATCCACACATTTCTCATGCTCATGAGGCCTTGCATCAAAAGTGGGAGCGTCTTCCGGTTCGTAGTAAACAAGCAGGACGTAACACTCATTCATTCAACAGTTGACAGTAGTGATGGGCAAATAAAGCCTTGTGAAGCACTGACATTTTCCTCTGACTGTTTCGGGAAAAGATTCAAAGCTTCGAGTGTGTCGAAAACAGCACAATCTGGTGGTTAGTAAAAAATAAAGTAGCCAAAAGCCTGTGAAAGAAACACCATCGAACAAAACATTCACCGCACTTTCCACAGATCGACTCATGTTACGTGCACAAACGGGGTTCAAACGGATACACAAATTGAATCACGCATGGGACTGGAGAGAAAGTCAGGTTTCGTTTGACACTGGTTTTTGTGATTTCTACATTAACAACACAAGCCTCGAATCGAGGCTTCATCTGGCACACCCCTTAACACAAGCTCCGATGCCTCGGTTTAAATATCACATCACTAGTTAACAGTCATTCAAGATTTAGCGATCCAACGATGCTAACGATGTGAGCGCACAGCTTCGAACAGCACATGTTGTCCCAGAGCACCGTAACGACATCTCTCATAAAGGTTTGCAACTTTACAAAGTAAACAAAGATCTGAAAAACACTTATTAGCACACAAAATACCATTGGTATAACACTACTGCCACCTCAACGGAAGTTGTTCCCACGTTTTTTTTTTTTTTACAGTAGTGCCCCTAGGAAACAGGTGGATAGAAACAGTCAGCATTCTGAGACGTGCGCTTAGTACTGCGTGTGCGCACTGGCTGATCTAGCCTGAAAAATAAGCTTTTTTTAACGCTATTGGAACATAAGGAACAGTATTTATGAGACAGTTCTTGTCAGACTTCACTGGTGATTTCAAATATGAAATTTGAAAGCTTGGTGAATAATTTTGGAGAATTTGATGTTTCCCTATTCAAAGAGATAGGAGCTGCACTTGCCTTCCCAAGATGCGTTTCAAAGATGGCCGCCGAGTGAAATGACTTGCCTTAAAGGGACTTCGATCCAACTGACTGGATTCTTCACAATTTCTGTTAACCGACCACTAAATGTCACGTGATTGGTCATTTTGCATGAGGATCTATTCCTGTCTAAATGGGTCATTGTTGGGCAGAGTAAGCGGAACATGGACCAAACATGAAACTAAATGCATACATATTTAATACGCAAGCATATGCTTAATGCAATAAATATACTTTGTTTCAAGCTATCCACAAATGTAATCTGAAGCCACTGTGCTTCAACCTTTTTTGACCTCATTCTCATGTATCACTGCTTGACCTCTGATACCCCCACTGGAAATAAACCGTGGTGACTGACGCCGTTTTCCACGTTCCTAATGTTAAGATTAAAAAACATTTAATCACACTATCAAAGACGGTCTAAGCCCACAATCTGTTCCTGAGAGGAGAAACTGTGCTAATCCTGTGATTTTCAGCATTAGGGCAGATCTCAAGATTTATAATATTGACCATTTCTGTCTGCCGCTCATAAATCCCTGCCTGCGTATCCCTCTCAGTGACGGTCGCATTAGAATTAAGATTTCATTAGGTCTTAAGGCAGAGCTTCTCTGACAGAAATCTTTCCCATCTGGCACTGTGACACATGACCACACTTTCCCTGTCTGTCTGTGCGCCTCACTGTCTCTCACATGCACGCACGTGTGTATGTAGGCTGCACTTATGCTGTGAGACCTAATGCACAGGCACATATTGCATCTTTTATCCCATCATTTTACATTCGCTTTAAACATCACCAATGGCGTTTGCAATAAAGCCCCAGCAGATTGCACTGCCAAAATAGTTTTGCACCATGCTACAAAATGAATCATGCCAGTAAATAGATTTGCTGTACAGCTCATAAGGGCATCGTCCCACTATAGAAACAACCTGATTTTGGTCACAGTAAATATGATATGATCAATAAGTCGTGGCGACATAGTTCAACTAGATCCAGTATCCAAAATTTAGAACAGATTCGAAAAAATTAAATAAAATCACTTGCTCACCAGTGGATCCTCAGCAGTGAATGGGTACAATCAGAATGAGAGTCCAAATAGCTGATAAAAACCACTTACAATCACACCACTCCAGTCCATCAGTTAACATCTTGTGAGATGAAAAACTATGTTTTTGTAAGATATAAATCCATCTTAAAGATATTTTAACTTTAAACCATTGCTTCTGGCCAAAATATGAGTCAATGATCCATAATAACCAGGGTTCCCACAGGTCCTTGAAATGCTGGAAAGTTTGTGAACCTGAAAAAAAAATTTCAAGGCCCTGGAAAGTTTTAGAACATACTTAGATATACGTAGGTCCTTGAAAGTGCTTGAATTTATTTTGTGCAAGAAGTTTTCTAAAAAAAATATATATTCCATATTATTCCCTCCGGGCCCAGTGTGTTGTTTTGCCAACATTTCGTGGTCTATGCATACTGCCTTGCTTGATTTCCTCTTTTCCCCAGACATGTCCTCTTTTTGGACCTTAAAAAATGCGTCCGACTGGGATTTCTATCGCCCCAAAATATCCAGGATTCTGCTTTTTGTATTAAAGCCCTACACTGGACTGTTTTCTTGGTCCCGCTCCTGCTGAATTTAGGGCCATTACTGTCTGCATACGCAATCATTCTAAATATAATTTTTACGCATCAGGGAGCCGCTATCGTATGCGGTGTATAAGCGGCTATTCACTTTCACTTTTAATTTCACGATCACGCGATCATAAAGGGATCTTACAAGATCAGATATGAGCACATAAAATCCTCTAGCATGATTTGTCAGTCATCAGTTAAATCTGATTGCTGCTCCTTGTTTTGGATGCGGAGTTGCCAAATCCACATTATTTTTATTTTTTTGGCACGGAATTGGGCTGATTTTAAACTGTTGCGAAGGGTTGATTTTTTTATTTTATTTTTTTCTCCCGTAGGTTACCTTTATTACCTAAATTACCTTTGACTGAAATGCTTGTATTGTAACATTTTGCATTCTACCTGTGATAAAACCGTGCAAGATATTAAGTTTTGTGATGGCTAGTGGTAGGAAGCCTCTGTGTTTATGATCGGTCTGCACAAGGGTGACGGTAAAATATACATTTTAGGTATGGAAATGAAATATTTTGAGTTTTGATGTGGGATATGGTCATTGCACTACTTTGGGGGCTTTTTAATTATAATAATTAAGATTACAAAGAATGGCTTGCCAGAGATCCAAAGCACCATCACTTGGCCAGGTGCAAAGCTGAATATTGCTTTTTTTGCATAGTTGTATTTGACGCATGTCACCTTGCTTTCACTTGAAGTGTGTCCCCACATTAAGTCTTCGAATTCGAGGCTATTGGACCTGGAAAGTCCTTGAAAGGTCCTTGAATTTGAAGTTGACCAAGGTGTGGGAACCCTGAATAACACTTTCTTCAGTGAAAAAGTTCATCTCCTGTTGTCTTTCACATCAAAATCCACTCCCATATTTGACAGTGTTCGCTTGTAAACAGTGCATATTTCTCTCCTGATTCAGACGAGATGACTTTTCCACTGGAGAAAGCAATATTATGAGTAGAGGATTTGGATTTTGAAGTTAAAACATCTTAATGATGGATTTGTTTATTATAAATACGCAGCTTTTTACTTTACAAGACATTAAATGATGTACTGGTGTGGATTATTGTGATGTTTTTATCAGCTGTTTGGACTCTCATTCTGACGGCATCTATTCACTGCAGAGTATCCATTGGTGAGCAAGTTACGAAATACTCTGTTTTTCCAAATCGTATCTAATGAAGAAACAAACTCTGCATCTTAATTGGCCTGAGAGTGAGTAAATTTTCAGCCAATGTTCATTTTGTTCAATGTTCATCTATAGTTTTCTCCTATAAGGTACAACATTGTGATGTTGTTTGGTTAGCATACTAAAGTCCTGCATGAAATCTGAACACTTAGAATAGCTCATAACTGTACATTTCTCCTCAGCAATCCACATGATTGAAGGTATGATTCATATCTTTTGCACAAATAGTCCAGAATATATTTAATGCTTCGCATTAGAGGTTTAGAACAAACCTCATTCCCTTGCATGACCCATAGGAAGAATAATGTTGTTCCTTAGCTCCACTAATAAAAGCCACTCTGTACAAGAACAGTGTCTGTCTTCCCTGAAGAAACTGTTGATGGCACCCATTCACTAAAGAAGATCCAGTGGTGAGCAGGTGATGTAATGCTTAATCTGTTCCCATGAAGAATCATTTTGGATGATCTGAGGGAGAATACATTTTCAGCTACTTTTAATTTTTGGGCAAACTTTTAACTCACCAGAATAAAATAATTTTAACTTCATTTCTTTAGTTATACAAGACTTTTAGTCAAATGAATGTAATTTAAGTTAAAAAGACTTTACAGCCAAAAATATTTCTTTAATATTACTGTCAAGAATTGCTGAAATAGAGCACCGCATGAACAAAGAATTGCGATAGACTCCATCAGGATGCAACTGATGGAGTAAGTTTATTCTGTGAGTGTGTTTTTGCCATACAATAGAAAGCATATGTTGAGGCACAGCTTGCTGGTGAATGGTCAGCTGTAAGGAGTAATAAAAATGCCTCTGTCCACATGCGGAAGATAAACTTCCAGCATGAATCTTCTGTTGGCTAAATGTTTTGTCTATCAAGATTTACCACAAAGACAATGGCTGTGACATAAAAAGATGTCACAAAATCCAACAACACTGCTTAAAGGTGAAGTTCACTTCCAGAACAAAAATTTACAGATCATTTACTCACCCCCTTGTCTTCCAAGATATTTGTCTTTCTTTCTTCACTTGTAAAGAAAGTATGTTTTTTGAGAGAAACTTTTCAGGGTTTTTCTCCATATGGTGGACTTCTATGGTGGCCGTGAGTTTGAACTTATCTAGTTCAAACTTATCTTATCTAGTGAAATGATCAGTTATCATATATATATATATATATATATATATATATATACAATTTATATACTTTTTAACCTTGATAATATATTGGATGACAAGGAGGTGAGTAAATTAACTGTAAATTTTTGTTCTGGAAGTGAACTTCTTTAAATTCACATTTTATTTGTAGACTTGAGTTTTTATTCTTTTATTTATTTATTTTTCAAATCTTGAAATCTGTTCTTAAAATAATACATCTTGATGTTAATCTAGTTTAGACTGAATTTTTATTTAGTTTAGTTTTTTATTATTTTATCTTGATGTTGATCAGTTTTTTTGTTCTTTTTTTTTTACTGCATATTTTTATCTTTATGTATGTATGTTTGTTTGTTTGTTTGTTTATTAATTTATTTATTTTAATATGATTTGATGTTAACCCAGTTTTTGGGTTAAATTCACATTTTATTTGTAGACTGGAATTTTTTTATTCTTTTATTTATTTTTGAAATCTTGAAATCTATTTTTGAAATAATACATCTTGATGTTGATCTGGTTTTTTTTTTGTAGACTGCATTTTTGTTTTTATTATGTTTGTTTGTTTGTTTAAATTTGATGTTGATGTTTGATATTGACCCTGTTTTTGGGTTAAATACATATTTTATTTGTAAACTGGAATTTTTATTATTTTATTTTAATTTTATTTTTTAAAGTTCATCCTGATGGTCACCTTATTTATTTATTTATTTATTTATCTATCTATCTATATATTTATTTATTTATATTATTTTTTTTATTATTTTATTATTATTATTATTTTTATGTTTGATATTGTTTTGGGGTTAAATACACATTTTATTTGTAGACTGGCATTTTTATTATTTTATTTTATTTTTATTTTATTTTATTTTCAAAATTTCCTCTTGATGGTCACCTTTTTATTTATTTCTTTATTTATTTACTTACATTTATTTTGATGTTTGATATTGTTTTTGGGTTAAATACACATTTTATTTGTAGACTGGAATTTTATGATTTTATTTTATTTTATTTTTTATTCATTCTATCTATCTATCTATCTATCTATCTATCTATCTTTCTATGTATGTATGTATGTATGTATGTATGTAATATGATGTTGATGTTTGATGTTAACACTGTTTTGGGTTAAATACACATTTGTTTATTTGTAGACTGAAATTTGTATTATTTTATTTTATATTATTTTAGTGAACTTTAGTGAATTTTCATCTTGATTTTGACCAGTTTTTTGTAGACTGCATTTATTTATTTATTTATTTAAATGTGATGTTGATGTTTAATGTTAACCCTGTTTTGGGGGTTAATTGCATATTTTATTTGTAGACTGAATTTTTTTATATTTTGAATTGTAATCTTGATGTTGATCTGTTTTTTTTTTTTTTTTTTTTTTTTGTGTAGACTCCATTTTTATTTTTATGTTTATTTATTTATTTTCAGAATGCAATATTTATACTCATTAAACCCATTATGATTTGTTGCTGAGTTTCTTCTTCAAAATCATTAGTGAAATGAGTGAACTAATGAAGCCTTACTAATTTAGATACTATATGGCAGAGTAATTTGCAGAAAATATTAATTCCAGAATAATTAAATCATGTTGTACATTAAATTGAATGAAATGAAGAGGAGTTACAGGCATCACTGTATCTTAAATATAGGATAAACCTACCATTTTCTACCAAAACTATTAATAGCTATTTATCCAGAATCTGTCTGTTATTTTTTGGATAGTTTTTAGTGCGAACACTAGTTACCATGGTATATTTTGTGAGGGGATGTTAGGTAAAGTGCAGTCTGGCTGTAGGAGGACAGCAGATGTGTGTTAGTGATAGTGGAGGCGTAACACTGACAGATATTGAGATTTGTCCTCCGTGCGACTCGGTCTTGCTGACTCACTCCCTCACGCGCCTGCTGCTGAATCTGCAAAATACTGTAAAACAAAAAGACACTGATGGGGGTGTAATGTCAAACAGCTGTGTTGAGACTCTTAAATAGTTCTCCCTCGGTTCCGCTTTCTCTCTCACCCCAATTCTCTTGTTACTAATGCTTACGAAGGCTATATTTGCTTCTGAAAGGATCAGGAACTAGCATACATATGTATGCTCACTGCTTGGAAATGCTTTCGACTCAATTCTCTCCGTGATTATTAAAAAAAAAAATGCTGTTAGCAATAACAGAAATTTACAAAGAATTAATTTTATTGTGGGCTTGTTGAATAAATTTAAGAATGCGTTAATGTGCCTCTTTATTGGGCTCTCATCACAAAAGAGACTAACAATCTCTGTCTGCATCTGTTGTTATCCTCCGCAGTCAATTCTATTGATTAGGAAGCAAGATGATTTAACCTTCATGCCAGCATTCATAATGCATTACCTGCATGTCTGTAAATTAGCTGTAATCAGCCAGTCAGTGTGTGTCTCACATTTGCTCTCACATATAACTTTTCCAACAGAGGATATTTATTTATTTTTCATACAGTTTTGTGCATAAAGTGTAGTTACACCACTGTTTAAAAGTTTGGGGTATCTTCTGCTCACCAAGGCTGTGTTTATTTGATTAAAAGTACGGTAAAATAAGTAATATTGTGAAATATTATTACAATTTCAAATAACTGTTTTCTGTTGGAATATATTTTAAAATGTAATTAATTTCTGTGATGCAAAGCTGAATTTTCAGCATCATTACTCCAGTCTTCAGTGTCACATGATTAATCAGAAATCATTCTAATATGCTGGTTTGCTGCTCAAGAAACATTTCTGATTATTATGAATGTTGAAAACAGTTGTGCTGCTTCAAATTTTTGTGGAAACCCTGATCATTTTTATAGAAAGAATAGAAAGTTGAATAAACATTTACATCATTTATTTTTATTTTTATGTTTGTTTGTTTGTTTGTTTGTTTTTTGCTTATTTATTTTTAAATTTGATGTTTATATTTAATCTTAACCCTGTTTTTGGGTTATTTTGTTTGTAGACAGGAATTTATTTTATTTTTGAAATTTCATCTTAATGTTGACCTTTTATTTATTTATTTATTTATTTTATTTGTTTATTTAAATTTGATGTTTATGTTTGATGTTAGCCCTGTTTTTGGGTTAAATACGCATTTTGTTTGTAGGATTTTTTTCTACTGAATTCTTCTGGATTTTATTATTATTATTTTATTATTTTTATTGTTTTTATTTTTATTTATTTTATTTTTGAAATTTCATCTTGATGTTGACCTTTATCGTAGGTATTTTATTTATTTATTTATTTATTTAATTATCTCAATTTGATGGTTATCATTGATGTTAACTGTTTTTGGGTTAAATACTTCTTTTTGTAGACTGGAAATTATTTTATTTTTTATTTTTATTCATCTTGATGTTGACTTTTATTTTATTTTATGTACGTATGTATGTATGTATGTATGTATGTATGTATGTATTTATTTATTTATTTATTTATTTATTTAAATTTGATGTTCATTTTTGATGTTAACCCTGTTTTGGGGTTAAATACACATTTTGTTTGTAGGCTAGAATATTTTTTTTTTAATTTAATTTAATTTTGTTTTATTTTATTTTTTAAATTTCATCTTTATTTATTTATTTATTTATTTATTTATTTATTTATTTATTTATTTATTTAAATTCGATGTTTATGTTTGATTTTAACCCTGTGTTTAATACAAATTAAATACACATTTTGTTTGTAGACTGAAATTTTTTACTTTATATTTTATTGCATTGCATTGCATTTTGCTTTTGAAATTTCATCTTGATGTTTCCATTTATTTAATTTTATTTATTTATTTATTTATTTATTTATTTGTTCATTTAAATTTGATGTTTTATGTTTGACATTAACCCTGTTTTTGGGTTAAATACACATTTTATTAAATAAATGCATTTATTTAAACAGAAATCTTATTTACACCAAACTTTTGAGTGATAGTTTAAGTAAAGCCCCTCACAACTAAGCAAAGACTTTTTTCCCTGATTATTCTTAAATTTATTTATTCAGTGCAAAACCATGATTTTATTACTTAGTATTTTTGCCTTGTTTTCTTATGCTTAAAACAAGAAAAAAGATCTGCCAGTGGGATATGAAAAATAAACTTAATTCAAAGGGAAACAAGATTATTTTTTGGACTCCATTGGCAGATATTTCTCTTGTTTTCTTGTTGAGTTTCACAAACTCAATTTTGGTGCATTTTTCAGCAAAAAAGACTTAATATCCTGTCACTTTGCGTCTCTAGTAAATGCGTCTTGATTTAAGAATGTTCAGTATTTGTGCTGGAAAACAAGGCAAAACTGTGTAGGCAAATCATTTTTGCACTGTAATTATTACATTTCCAGCTATTTTTGTCTTTTAGTCCATGAAATGCTTGATTACTAGTAGATGTTCCTCGTTCTGGTTGTCTTAGTTAAGATTATGAGCAACATAATGTCAAGCTCATTACTCTCTTAGGTAATGAGTCACCCACTTTGTTGACTAATATAAAGTAGAACAAAAACCATGTTATTGATGAATGCATGTATAGGCCTACATAACATATAGATTTCAAATATTAAATTAAAAACACTTCTTTTTGTTTTTGTTGCTCTTGCGACAAAAAGTCGGCAGCTCTCGTTGAAAACGAATGAGCTCAGGTTGTTTTGTAAGTTGCAAATGGTGCAATTGAACGTAATTCATATGCTAAGCACATCCTTGAAAGAAACCATTTTCTTTTTAGAGTTAAAATCATTATTTACTTTTATTTATGCATTTTTACCTTAATTTATCTCGAGGGCGTCCCCATCGCCCAGCACACACTAAAATATGTCTGCGGTGGCTCCTGTGCTTTAATTAACGCAATTAATAACTAAACTCTGGGCCCTGGTGAATTATTCACGAATGCAGAGGTGACAAGCCAATGTTTGGCGTTTTGATTTGCATCTCATTAGCCTTGTTTCTACGCCGGCCAACTTTAGTGCCCTCAGAAGACCTGTGTCCCCCTTCCACATCTGCCACATATCTGCTCATCAACAGGTTTATTTGCCTGTTCTATCATGAGACAGGCCTGTGCCAGATCACTCATTAGCTGGTGGCCTGTGGCGCTGGTGGAAGTGGACCGGGTGCAGTTAATCAGGGATGAGAAGTCTTTGCGTCTGCCAGAATTGAGCCCTTTTAGTCATACAAGTCAGCAGTGATCTTCACTTGTGCCTAAAGCCTGACAGGAACTTCCTTGTTAGAATCATTTACACCGCATAGAAAAGCTGTTGAATATGCAAGTCTGTTTCAGCCATGGTGTAAAAATAAAATAAAATAAAATATGACAAAATAAAATAAAATATGACAAAATAAAATAAAATATGACTAAATAAAATATGACTAAATAATATAAAATAAAAATATGATAAAATAAAATAAAATAAAATAGAAATATGATAAAATAAAATAAAACATGATGAAATAAAATGACTAAATAAAATATTATAAAATAAAATATGATGAAATAAAATATGATAAAATATGATGAAATAAATTAAAATGAAATTACAAATATGACCAAATAAAATGTGACAAAATAAAATGAAATATGATTAAATAAAATACAATTAAATTAAACATGATGAAATAAAATAAAAAATATAAATTTAAAATAAAATAAAATGAAATATAAGAAAATGTGAAAATATGAATGATAAAATAAAATATGATGAAATAAAATAAAATTACAAATATGACAAAATTAAATAACAAAATTAAATAAAATTAAATAAAATAAAATATGAAAATATAAATGATAAAATTAAATCTGATAAAATAAAATAAAATATGATGAAATAAAATAAAATGACTACATAAAATATAATATGATGAAATAAAATAAAATATGACAAATTTCAAAAAATAATAAAATAATAAAATATCAATTTTAAATAAAACAATAATATATAAATGTGAAAAAATATGAAATAAAATAAAATACATTTAAAATAAATAAAATATATAAATGAATAAATGCAACTTTTTATCTCACAATTCTGATTAGTTTTTTCAGTTCTGAGTTTTATATTTTGAGAACAAAAAAGTCAAAAACAAGGTTTTAGATTTCACAGTTTGGTCTAGCTATTTGAGTTTGTCTCGCCATTTCTTTTGCTTGTTTATTTTCTTTTGGCAATTGTAAGATATGAACTTTTGATTCTGTAAGATTGTAAGATCTAAAATAAGTCACCTATTCTTTACGAATTTATGAGAAGATTTCAATTTCAAATGAATGTTTTTGAACTTTCCATTCATCATAAATCCTGAAAAAAAAAGTATCACTATTTGCACAAAAATATTAGGTACCACAACTGTTTTAAACATTAATAATAATAATAATCCGAAATGTTTCGTGAGCAGCAAATCAGCATATTAAAGTGATTTCTGAAGGATCATGTGACACTAAAGACTGGAGTAATGATGCTGAAAATTCAGCTTTGAACACATGAATAAATTACATTTTACAGCATGTATAAAATATACAGCAGTTATGTTAAACTGTATTAATATTTCACAATATTTTAGATTTTACTGTATTTTTTTTTACAAAATAAGTGCAGCCTTGGAAAGTGTAATGCTATTAAAAAAAAATACCAACACCAAACTTCAGAAAGTTCATGAAATTATACGAAACAAAAAAGAAAAAAAAAAAAACAGACACAATTTAACTACAATGGCAACCACTGAACTGAGATTTAAAAGGATGACAGAAAAAAATGAGTTCATTATGTTTTGCTTTGTGACAGATCATAAGATTAATTATTTTTCTTTCTTATTGAGCAATTGTAAACACAGATTGAATTTTTGATATCATTATGTACCTACTGCGCAACGTACATCTGAAGGGCCTGTAAAAGGCATGCTGCAAACTCATACAACATTTCCCCATGGAGTTCGGCTTCATTTACTCTAAATAAAGCAGCTAAACCATGCGCAGCTAAAGACACCAAATTAAATAAGGTAACTCTGGCCTTGATGTTATCATAGAGAACAAGCAGCAGAATCCAAAAAAAAAAAAGATAAATAAATATAATATATCAACACCTAATAGATCAAAGCGGCTATTTTTGTGTTTCGTGATTAATGAGTCCAGAAGTGCTGTTTTCTCCTCACACTTTAGAAGATCTTCCACCTCGTTAAATCCCAAGGGAACGGCATGGAAATGGAAGTATCCTACTTTCCCAAAGTATCTGCCAGTCTGTTCTACTCTTAGATGACCTATTATGAAATTAGTGAACGGGAAGTGAGCTCATTATCCGCTTAGGTAATGAGTCACCCACTTTATTGACAGCAATTGTATTATGTGTAAATGCATGCATAGGCCTATGTGTTGAAGGAATAGTTCACCCAAAAATGAAAATTTGCTGAAAATCTAAGATGTCAATGAATTTGTTTCTTCATTGGAACATATTTTGAGAAATTTAGACCACCAGTGGATCCTCTGCAGTGAATGGGTGCTGTCAGAATGAGAGTCCAAACAGCTGATAAAAACATATAGTTGAGGTCAAAAGTTTACATCCCCCTTTCAGAATCTGCTAAATGTTAATTATTTGACCAATGGGATCATACAAAATGCATGTTATTGTTTATTTAGTACTGACCTGAATAAGATATTTCACATGAAAGACGTTTACATATAGTCCACTAGAGAAAATAATAGTTGAATTTATAAAAATGACCCTGTTCAAAAGCTTACATCCCCTTGATTCTTAATTCTGTGTTGTTACCTGAATGATCCACAGCTGGTTTGTTTTGTTTTGTTTAGTGATGTTGTTCATGAGTTCCTTATTTGTCCTGAACAGTTAAACTTCCTGCTGTTCTTCCAAAAAAAATCCTTCAGGTCCCACAAATTATTTGGTTTTTCAGCATTTTTGTGTATTTGAACCTCTTCCAACAATGACTGTATGATTTTGAGATCCAGCTTTTCACACTGAGGACAACTGAGGGACTCATATGAAACTATTACAGAAGGTTCAAACACTCACTGATGCTCCAGAAGGAAATACAATGCATTAAGAGCCGGAAAACCTTTGGAATTTGAACTTTTTGGAATTTGAAGTTTAGGATACATTTCACTTATTTTGTCTTCTGGGAAACATGTAAGTATCTTCTGTATAGCCTCTGAAGGGCAGTACTAAGTGAAATATATATGTGTGTGTATATATACAGGGGTTGGACAATGAAACTGAAACACCTGGTTTTAGATCACAATTAGTATGATATTGGGCCTCCTTTTGCAGCCAATACAACATCATTTCATCGTGGGAGTGACAAATACAAGTCCTGCAAAGCAGCCAGAGGGATTTTGAGCCATTTTCCTCTTGCAGAACAGTGGCCAGGTCACTATGTAATGCTGATGTGGGAAAACGTTTCCTGACTCGCTCCTCCAAAACACCCCAAAGTGGCTCAATAATATTCAGATCTGGTGACTATGCAGGCCATGGGAGATGTTCAACTTAATTTTCATGTTCAATAAACCAGTCTGTCACCAGTCTTGCTGTGTGTATTGGTGCATTATTATCCTGATACAGAGCACTACCTTCAAGGTACAATGTTTGAACCATTGGGTGCACATAATGAAACTTTACACTCTGCTCTAACTGGTGTAATGTACAGTAAGTGAAGATTGGGCACCAGACAGCGCAAATATAGCCATGAAACCTCCAATACTATATTGGCGAGTGTTTCAGACACATCTCCATTCTGTTCAAAAGTTTTCACCCCCCAGCTCAGTATCAGTGAGCGTTTGAACCTTATGTAATAGTGGCATATGAGTCCCTCAGTTATCCTCAGTGTGAAAAGAGGGATCTCAAAATCATACAGTCATTGTTGGAAAGGGTTCAAATACATAAAAATGTTAGAAAACCAAAACATTTTTGTGAGACCTGAAGGATTTTTCTGAAGAACTGTGGGCAGTTTAATTGTTCAGGACAAACAAGGGACTCATGAACAACTATCACAAAACAATAAAAAAAAAAAAAAAAAACACACACACAGCTGTGGATCATTCAGGTAACAACACAGTATTAAGAACCAAGTGCATGTGAACTTTTGAACAGTGTCATTCAACCATTATTTTCTCTTGTGGACTATATAAACATCTTTTATGTGAAATATCTTATTCAGGTACAAAATAAACAATATCATGCATTTTGTATTATCCCCTTTATTTTGATAACAGTAATCCACCACTCCAGTCCATCAGTTAATGTCTTGTGAAGTGAAAAGCTGCATGTCTGTAAGAAATTAATCCATCATTATGGCATTTTTATCCTTGCACCATCACTTCTGACCGAAATATGAGTCCATAATAATACTTCCTCCAGGGAAAAAGTCTGTCTTTTGTTGTCCTTTCTCAGATCAAAATCCACCCACATATTTGTTTTTGGCTTATAAACAGTGATTGGTCTATCTTTTTCACTGGAGGAAGCAATATTATGGATAGGTGACTCGAAATTAAGATTAAAACTTGATGGATTTGTTTCATATAAACACAACTTTTCATAAGACATTAATTGATGGACTGAAGTGGTGTGGATTAATTGTGGATTATTGTGACGTTTTTATCAGCTGTTTGGACTCTCATTCTGACGGCACCCATTCACTGCAGAGGATCCATTGGTGAGCAAGTGATGTAATGCTGAATCCTCCAAATCTGTTCTGATGGAGAAACAAACTCATCTACATCTTGAATGACCCGAGGGTGAGGAATTTTTCAAATTCAAATTTAAATTCAAATTAAAATTTTAAAATTGTGGGTGAGCTACTGGTCAAAAATTTGGAATAATTATGTTTGTTGTTGTTGTTGTTGTTTTGGCTGCATTTATTTAGCTGTAAAAATTGTAAAATATTATTACAATTTAAAACAAACATTTTTTGTTTTAATATTTTTTAAAAAATAATCTATTCCTGTGATGCAAAGCTGAATTTTCAGCAACCATTACTCCAGTCTTCAGTGTCATTGATGGATAGATCAAAGAGTTTTAAAAAAAAAAAAAGGCAGCAATAATGGCATCTTTTCATTAAGTGGACATAAAGCACATGGAAGCAGTAGACACGCTGAACACATGGAGATCAAATACACTCCACAACAAATAGCTAATACACATTATGGCCTCATTATAGAGAAATCAATTCCATCCATCACTGTCATTTAAATGGCACGTATTTGTTTTCTCTGATTACTTTATATGTTCTAAACAGCAGTCTAGTTCATGCTTCTTTGCTCGGTATCATTTTTCTAATGCCGCAGTGCCAGCTGGCTACATTAAGCCGCGTCTCACGCTGCTCGAGCACTAGTGACCCAGTGTAAGTAAATGTATCTAATGATCAGGGAAGGAAAAGGCCAGCCTACACTGCCAGCAGGGGAACCAAGTTATATTATACCACAGCACGGCTACGAAAACAATCCCTGACCCAGTTTTCCTCGAAATATTAATGTCAGTAATATTAAAGAGGTCATTTCGGGAAAAAAAGCAGACTTTTCACTGGTCTTGGGGAATACAAGTTCAATGTGCTTTGAAAACCTGTAGGTTGCAGAGCAGAAACTAATTTTAAAAACAGTTCTGAACCTGTGAACTTTGTCAACAGTGTGCTAATTCATGACCCGTCTCGGCCATTCATAGCTCGGTAATGAGGAGGAAGTAGGTTCAACGGGGATAATGCTTTGCAAGGACGTGGAGTTTAAATTCAAGTGTTTTTGACAAACTGACAGTCCCTCATAGAATCAAAACTTGTATAAATTGTAATAAATTGGCAATGTTTCTGAATTAAATCACCCTGATCTGCAAAAAAAAAAAAAAAAGAAAAAAATCTTTTGCAAATGATGCACTAGCAATGCTGATGCAATAGCAGAATTGATTTTCTCTTTTTGAAAATGAACTTAAAAGTTTGAGTATGAAAAACTAAATTATGAATGCTTTTGTTGCATGGAAACTTCACTTGAAGATTTTCTGCAGAATAAAAATATGTATGATCCCATACAGCAAAGAAAAAGAAAAAATAAATATTTTCTAAAAATATCGTTATTATCATAATTATTATTTTTATTTTATTTTATTTTATTTTTTATTTTATTTTATTATTTTTTTATTTTTCATAATATAGGAGTCATTCTATAATTGTGGGTACATCTCATGTCCATGAAGTATATTTTTAATATATTTTCATCATTTTAAAGCCCCGATGCTTAATTTTCTAGTACACAATTATATTTTTCCCAATCACACTACATGTTAAAAAAAACATATCTTTTCTTCAAATAAAAATTAATTTCATAGTTTTGCCTTCAGTGAGATTAGGTTATCAACAGTGTCGGGGAAAGTTACTTTTAAAAGTAATGCATTACAATATTGAGTTACTCCCTTAAAAAAGTAACTAATTATGTTACTTAGTTACTTTTTTTGGAAAGTAATGCGCTGCTTTACTTTTGCGTTACTTTTTAAATCTAGGCAGGGCTTGCTTGTTTGTTTTTAATATAAAAAGTTATATTTTTGGCAAATGTAAAAACCTTTTCATGCCAAAAGCTTCAGATTTTGAGAAAAGTAAATTCACGTCTGTACAGTAGACCGCAGAAGAAAAAAATGTCAACTCTTCAGCAATAAAAAAAGGAAAACAAATGTTAGATTATCTTGAGTAATTTTTGCTTATTAGTATGGTTGAATTGGATCATCGAAGGTCTGCAGCAAAGACATCGGTTAATAAAATGGGATTAAATGCATAAAGGATATTTGTATTATTTAACATATTTAATTATTGCAGGTTTGTGTCATATTCTGAGTTTAATTTGACTGTTTTTATTCATTTTGAGGAATATCTGTTTTTTGTGAGTGAGATGAATTAATGCATGTTCACATTTAGTCTAGAACTAACTTCTTACTCCCGATTTCTCTCAACATGGGGACAGGAGAGCTTTTAATCAATAAATGGGGGAAAAGTAACTTGTACTTATTTGAAAAAAGTAACTCAGATATTTTCTTGTCAATTAAAAGTAATGCATTACTTTACTAGTTACTTGGAAAAAGTAATAATATTACGTAACTCGCGTTACTTGTAATGCATTACCCCCCAACACTGGTTATCAAGACATTTGAGTGTGCTCTTCAAAAATAATAAGTGTTTTTAATGTGATATAACTTGTTTTATTTGTGTCCGAAAAAACCATTGTCAACTAAGTTACCCACTAGAAACCCCCCCTCAAAAAGGAATGGCTTGTCCAATTCGTTGAAAATGTCAACTAAGTTACCAAGTATGCAAAAATAGATGGTATTTTATGCACATATTCCTACAGATCACTTTTATTTATATAGCACTTTATACAATATAGATTGTTTTAAAGCAGCTTTACAGTGATAAACAAGAATATGATGATTCAGTGAAGCAACAGAGATCTATTGTGTGGCTCCGATTACTAACGTAATCTCGCTATGTATAATTTTAAACGAATCTGTGGTAAAATTAAGTAAACAAAGGGCAAAGTTCTGTATCTTCATTAAAAATAAATTTCATCCACTCTTTCCTAACGTTGGGATCAGAAGGAAGACAATGCAAGGACTGTTTTTTTCCACAAATCTGTTGATTTCTGTTCTGTTGTTTTCAGAGGCATCTTTATTGTTTGGTTTCTGCGTAGACCTGGTTTCTGCACGTTTGCCTCTCTGGTAAACACTGTGCATGAATCAGTGGGCGGGGCTAATCAGGCAGCGATGTCGATCTTATTCTGTGGAGGCGGTGCTTATCCACACTATTACATCATAGTAGAACATTACAAAAGCTGCCGTTTTGGCAGACTGCCTTCAAAATAAGATGTTTTTAGAATAATGGCAAAATTCTGAGTTCTGAAACTTACAGGATGTTTTTGTAGTACAATGACCTGTTATATGTCAAAAGATCAAGGGAGTTTTGGTTTCTCAGTTCATCACCCCTTTAAGAGAGCAAGGGAAAGTCAAGGTAGTAGAAAGAGAAACCGAAAGAGAGAAGAGTAGGAAACGTTCTTACTGGTGGAAAGTCAAGCAGCAGAACAGAAAGTTGTTATAAGTATAACCTGTGATGTATTGTTTCTTGGTCATTTCTCTCTCATGTCCAGTCAACTGTGTTACCTTTGTCAACTATCTTACCTTATGGTCAACTGTGTTACTGATGAGTTTATAATTTTCAAAAATACTTGTTTTTGTAGTTGCCTACTGTACAACATGTTTAGTGTTAAGAGATTACTCACTGTGTCCTTTGTCCCTCAAGGTATTTTTCTTTCAAAACAGCATATATAAATTTGACTTATTTAAGAAAATGTGATGACTACTGAACTACTTTTGTGAAAATTGAGATCTATTATGCCTCCTTTTTTCCAAAAAGTATTAATGATGAACTTTTTTATTTTGGTAATGGATAAAGAATTTGTCAGTCAGGTTATTATTTCAATTCTAGGTTTTTTTCCAAGCTACGAACAAATATGTATCTTGTCAGTAACATAGTTAACCGGAATATATCTAACATCTACTTTTTTTTAATAATATATATATATATTTTTTTTTTTTTAAATAAAAAAAATCCCAAAACCAGGTAAGCATGAGGCTAATAGAATAAGTAGATGATGGGTTTTTGGGAAAAAGGAAAACTTTTTTTCTTCACATTGTAAAATTCCAAAAAAATAAATAAATACATACATACATATACATATACATAAATACATTTTAAAAATGTAGCAATATTACAATACTTTAAAAATAAATTGTTATAAATCTAGTTTTGATTACTAGCTTAAATACATTTTCAAATACACTTTCATTTCATTGAGCTTCACAGTTTACAACATATATTCAGCATATTAGCCATACTAGATATGGTCTTCAAGAAAAAAAAGAAAAGAAAATTTGTTTTAATTTTTTTTAAATTTTGTAAATAACTTTTTTCTCTTTTGTGCAGTGGAATTATATTTTGCTGTCCATATATTTCAATCCCAGAAAAAACTTTGCTATCTACAACATGTGAGAACATATAGCACAATATATTTGTGGCCTTTTTTTTGCATATTAATACATACATATTTTTAAAAAGTGCTATGCAACGATTAATCGCATCCAAAATAAAAGTTTTTGTGTACATAATATATATGTGTGTGTTAATCATTGCACAGCACTGAGAACATGTGAGAAAATATAACGCATTTAAAAAAAAATTCAGCAAGGAACATATTTTACAATTGAATAAATAAAAAAAATAAAATAAATACATATATACAGTACTGTGCAAAAGTCTTAGGCCACTAGTATTTTCACCAACAAAAAAATTGTTTTAAGTCAGTTATTTCTATCTTTTGCTGTAGTGTGTCAGTAGGAAATATCAGTTTACATTTCTAAACATTCATTTTGCCTTTAATTGTAATAATAATTCAGTCAGATTTTTGTTTGCACAAGGAGTCTGACAACAGCCAGTGCTCCACACAGAGATCTGATCTCACCATCATCCAGTCTGTCTGGAATGACATGAAGAATCAGAATAAACTGAGACTAAATCCAGAAACCGTGGCAACGTCTCCAAGATGCTTCAAGAAACCTACCTGCAAAGTACTGTTAAATGTTTTAGGCACTTGTGTAAAAATGCTGTAAAATGAGGATGCTGTCAAAAATAATGCCATAAATAGATTTTATTTATCAATTAACTTCTATTAACTAGATTAAATCAACATTTGGTAAACCATATTTGCGTTTAAAACAGCTTTTGCCCTAGGTACATTTGCGTATAAGTTTTCAGGTAGCTTGGCATGTAGGTTTCTTGAAGCATCTTGGAGATGTTGCCACAGTTCTTCTGGATTTAGTCTGTCTCAGTTTATTCTGCTTCTTCATGTCATTCCAGACAGACTGGATGATGGTCAGATCAGATCTCTATGTGGAGCACTGGCTGTTGTCAGACTCCTTGTGCAAACAAAAATCTCACTAGATTATTACAATTAATGGCAAAATGAATGTTTAGAAATGTAAACTGATATTTCCTACTGACACACTACAGCAAAAAATAGAAATAACTGACTTAAAACCATTTTTTTTGTTGGTGAAAATACTAGTGGCCTAAGACTTTTGCACAGTACTGTACATTTAAAAAAAAAATAACAATATTACAATACTTTTAAATTAAACCTTATTAAATTGTTATAAATCTAGTTTTGCTCAATAGCCTAAATACATTTTGAAATATACTTTTGAATGTTTCAAAAATACTTTTTCATTGAGCTTCATGGTTTACAATGTATATTTAGCATATTAGCCATACTGGATCTGGTCTTCAGTCCAAAAAAAGAAAAGAAAAATAAATAAATAACCTTTTTTCATTATAAGAACCTTTTGTGCAGTAGAAAGGTTTCACAGATTCATTGAACCATAGATGCCAATGAAGTCCACGTGTACTGCACGTCTGCTAGAATCAGCTGCATGTTTAGCTGACTGCTCTGAATACATTTGAGGATATTTGTTTGTGGCTTGTCTCCGTGATATTTCAGGAGAGCTTTGCCGTGCATCTGTGCAGCGTCTGACGAGTCCTGCCTGACTCATGACTCTTATTGTCTGATTCACTCAGTCACTGATGTCACACATCCCGTCTGTGAAGCAGGCACGAGTTGACATGTGGGACCGCAGACGGCGAGCAGGAACGCGGCTTCATTGCTCTGACATACTGTATGTCCCTTCTACCCTGCTGCCGGGATATTTTTAGCTCCCGAGCAGAAGCCCGGGCTTCAACAAACAACACACGGTTCTCCAGAGCAAAGCTTGTGGTTATCTGTGTTAATTACATCGTTAATGTCAGCCCTCTGTCTCACTCACTTCCATACACTCTCTCTGACACCCTGCCACTGACTCTGTAGTGCTGTTCCAAAACCTAGCATTGCTGTCTATTTAGACAGCTGTCCTCCAAGTGTTTAGATGCTGTGCATGCTACACAAATAGTGCTTTGCACAAGATACTCTGACTCAGTTTTATGATTCCAAGAGAGATTGGTGATATGCATGTTGCTAAACCAACAATTCAGCACTCTAATAAGCAGAAGTTATGTAGTGCACACACTAAAACAGTATTTTTTATTTTTTTAAGTATTGAATAAAATATGAACAATATAGATTTGTAATCTCATTTGTCCTTCATCTTGAATTGCTTTTTTTCCCCTTTTTTCTAAGTTCATCACAATGCATTGCCTTCTACATAAAAGACACTTCTTGTGCATGCTTTATACTGTATTTTTGCCAAAAAAAGGTATTTTATTAATGCTTCAGTTGCTGTCAGTTGATTTATTAGAGACTGACAGTGTTATTTTAGTATTATTTATATACTGTTTTATTATTTATTAACATTTTGAATTTGCCTTTCTTTTTTTTATATTTCCAGTTTTTCGATTTAATTTTAGTTGTAGAAATTTTCTTATGTGCTTTTGTCATTTTTGTTGCTTTGTTTCTATAGCAATTTCTAAGCAATTTTATATGACTAATTTATAAATATATATATATATATATATATATATATATATATATATATATATATATAAAAAGAAAATATATATTGTTTTAGAAATCATCTTGTGTGCTTTTGTCATTTTTGTTTTTAATTTTTTTATTTAATTAAATTGTTTTAATTATTATAATTAATTTAATATTTTTATTAAACTTATTTTGGTTATTATTTGAAAAAATAATTTATTTTTGTTCAAAATTTAGACATTTTATTAGCTCATTTTTATATTTTATATCTTATAATTATATATATATATATATATATATATATATATATATATATATATATATATATATATTTATATATAGATTTTTATTTAAGTTTTAGTTTAAGTAATTGTAAGTATAAGTAATTTTAGTACTTCAACTTAAACTTGTTTTTCCCCTCTGAGCTCATTACCGCCAATTATATATATATATATATATATATATATATATATATATATATATATATATATATAATTTTATTTATTTATTTATTGCCCATGTGCTTGATACAGTTCATGCTAGGATTTTCTTCACGACAAAGACATGCAATGCCGCTCAAGAATTTTGGTGAAACTAAGATTAGATCCCTTAAATATCATATTTATCCATTCTAAATAAGATGTTGCCGTTCACCTGTCAATCATTCCTGCATATGGGAAGCAGAAAGTGCTTCAATTGTTAATAGTATATATGTTGTGAAAAGAGGGAATGTATCTGATTAATGACAAAACGTTGCTTACAGCACCTTTAAAATGCAGCTTAAGTAAGCACTTCTGTAGGTTCTGAACATTGTTCCCCCTTTTCTCTCCCCACCTGAAACTTGGTCCTAAACTCCCAGGGGCGTCTTTCACAGGCTGATTCGCAAGCGTCATCCTCTTCTCAAGAACCACCGGCTCTTTCCCAAGTCTAAGGCCGTCTCGCTTGAGATGACACGGAGTGCTTCAGTCACACGGGGTGACCTTAGTTTTGATGTATGTCCCGCTCTCGTTCGCATTTGCCTTGTGAGGCTCAGCAGCTGCTGACTCAGGGGCTGAAGGGAGTGAAAACTCTCTCCGTGCATCCATCATTAGATTTACAGGCTCCGCGGGTCTCGAGAGCTCCAAGTCTATTGGATTTATGACTCTCAAACATATTCATGCCCCTTTATTAATACTCTTGCTCCCTGTAGGCGTCTGTGTGTGGGAGTCCGTGCTCCATGTGCTCTTCTGAAGGTGGAGGGTCACGCCACGTCACCTGTGTTATATTTGTATGATAATGTGCACATCTGCATAATATCTGCTGCATACCCTGATGTAGTTACAATGACATGTTTAATGCAGCTTCTGTGGTGTTTGTCCGTGTGTAACTTGTCGTTGTGATGACTAATACAGTAATAATTCCCTCCCAAAAATGAGAATTTGCTGAAAATATACTCACCCTCAGGCCATCCAAGATGTAGATGAGGTTGTTTCTTCATCAGAACAGATTTTAATGTAGCATTACATCATTTGCTCACCAATGGATCCTCTGCAGTGAATGGGTGCCGTCAGAATGAGAGTCCAAACAGCTGATAAAAACATCGCATCATCATCAAGTAATCCTTAAAATGCTTAAATTTGAGCCTAGAGAACCCTTGAAAAAAGCAATTTTCCTGAAGAGGTACTTGAAAAGTGCTTGATTTATTGAAAGGCAATGTATCTATGAAATAAGTGTTTAATTTTTTTCCAATAAGCACACGCAAAATTCACACAAATCAAAAAAAACATCATACTGTTTTCGCTTATTTCAGTTAATAACATAAAACTAGCGAGCTAAGCCAATAGTAGTACTGACAAATCACTGAGTAAATGGTAAAATGCTTTCATTGAAGACCTTGAAAGAAGAACAGATGAACCAAATCATTTGATTCATTTACACTGGAACCACTTCAATTGATTCAAACTCGTGACTTCAATCTTTTTTTTTTTTTAAGTGATTTACTAGCAAAAACCAGATCAAAATAAAAGAACCATTCATTTTTGAATGTCGATTTGTAATGATTTTAAAAAGCAGGTAGTGTTGGCTGAAACAGCTTTTCAAAACTCAGTTAAGCCAATGTGTTGCAAAATAAATCACTGTTTCGAAGTCGTATCGCGTATCGCAAATCATTTGATTTAGATCGGAACGGGTTTCATTTCGCGAATTGAATGATTCAAATCAAATTATACGCGATCCCAATCTAAGTTAAATTATTCGCATTCTGCGCTCCAAGTCCTGATCTGAAACGATGGTTCAGGAATCATTATTCAGATCGGGACTTCGGAGCATGGATCGTGAATCATTTGATTCAGATCTGAACTCTGGAGCAGGTTTGTGAATCTTTTGCTTACGATCAGATCTTCAGAGCGCGGATTGCAAATCAGTTTGGGACTTCGGAGTGCGTATGGCGATGCGCAATCCCGATCTAAGTGAAATGTTTTGCGAACCCACACCGAAGTCCCAATGATTCACGATCCACGCTCCGAAGTTCTGATCTTCAGTTAATGTCATAAAACTAGTGACCTAAGCCAGTAGTAGTACTGGCAATTCGTTGAGTAAATGGTAAAACTGTAAAGACGCAAAAAGAACAGATGAACCAAATCATTTAAGTCATTTATGCTGGAACTGCTTCGACTGATTCAAACTTGTGACTTTGATCATTTATTTTAAGTGTTTTACTAGCAAAAACCAGATCAAATTAAAAGAACCATTAATTTTTTAATTTTGACATCATTTGTAATGATTTTAAAAAGCACGTAGCTTTGGGTGAAACAGAGCTTTTCGAAACTCTGACTCAGGTAAACCAATGTGTCTCAAAATGATTCACTGTTTTGAAGCGCTCCAGTCGGATTGGGACTTTGGAGCGGGTTCGCGAATCATTTGACTTAGGTTGGGACTTTATGTATTGCGAGCCATTTGATTTAGATCGGGACTTCGGAGTGCATGTCCCAAATAATTTGATTTAGATCGGAACGGGTTTCTTTTCGCAAATTGAATGATTCAAATCAAATGATGCGTGATCCTGATCCAAGTCAAATGATTCGCGTTCCGCGCTTCAAGTCCTGATCCGAAATGATGGTTCACGAATCATTATTCAGATCGACATTTCGAAGCGTGAACCGTGAATCATTTGATTTAGATCAGAACTTTGGAGCAGGTGTGTAAACCTTTTTTTTAGATCGGAATTTCGGTTTGCGTATTGCAAGTCATTTGATTTAGATTGGGACTTCACGTATCGTGAACAATTTGATTTAGATCAGGTCTAAACTAGGTCAAGTGATTCGCGATTCGTGCTCCAAGTCCTGGTCTAAAACGATGGTTCATGAATCATTATTCAGATTGGGACTTAGGCACGTGGATCGTGATTCATTTGCTTTAGATCAGAACTTCGGAGCGCGAATCATTTGATTCAGATCGGGACTTCGGAGCGGGTTCACAAATCATTTGACTTAGATCAGGACTTCAAAGCAGGTTAGTGAATCTTTTGCTTTAGATCAGAACTTCGGATCACGTATAGCAAATCATTTTATTATTAATTTTATTCATTTTACGGGACTGTGCGCATTGCGAACCATTTGGTTTAGATCAGGATTTCAGAGCAGGTTAGATCAGATTAATTAAATAATAAATAATAAAATTATGTCATTCCAACCCTGTATGACTTTTATTTTATATTATTTTATTTTATATTATTTTATTTTATTTTATATTATTTTATTTTATTTTATTTTAAAAATACATTTCTAAAAAAAGAAAGTATACATAAATATAAATGCCTTAAGAAAATTAACTGTGGGTTTACTATAGTAAATATATAGTATACTTTGCAATACTTTAATAGTACATTTTTTATATATCTAGTTATCTTTTTCAGAATTTGAAAGAGAAGATGATGTTTAATAAGATGATTGTAACAGAGGGAGCGAGGCGAGACGTGAGCGGATCCATTTGCAAGCTTTTATTTAGAATACAAGGCAGAGACATAGTCGAAGACAGGCAGGGTCGGCACAATAGCAAACAGGTATATGGACAGCGAGGCAAGGAGTAAACTGTGACACAGGCGGTGGTCGATACAGCGGCGAACGTAATCCTTAAGGGGCTGGCGAGAGAAGGGTCCGGGAAACGAGCGAGGGTCGAACAGGCAGGCGGCGAGACAGACGTAAACGGGGACGCCAGGCAGAAATGCTAAACACGGGAAAACTAGGAAACAACGATAAGCATAATAATAAACACAAAGAAACTCCAACTCAATACTCCACGCCAACTGAATGAAAGTCCGGGCCTTTTATAGCGCTACTGATTGGTCGCAGGGGTAGACCAATCAGCGCGCTGCATGATGGGGAATGTAGTCCAAGGTGTAGTGCAAGAGTCTGTATGTGTGGATAAGGTGAGAGTGACATCTGGTGGTGAGCGGTCCGCAGCTCACCGACCAGATTAGTGACATAGCCCCCCCCCCCAAGGAGCGGCTTCCAGACGCTCGAAGGGAACAACAGTCCAGGGGAGCGGTGGGGTGGGAGCGAGACAGGGCGAGGGCTGGAGGGCCAGGTCCATGTGGGGGGCCCAGAGATTGAGGCAGGACCGACAGAGCAGATACCCTCCAGGGCGGGGCCGGAGGCGGAGCAGGAACCCTCCAGGGCGGAGCAGGAGGCGCAGGAGCCCTCCAGGGCGGAGCCGGAGGCGGAGCAGGTGGCGTAGGAGCCCTCCAGGGCGGAGCAGGAGGCGCAGGAGCCCTCCAGGGCGGAGCCGGAGGCGGAGCAGGGGGCGCAGGAGCCCTCCAGGGCGGAGCCGGAGGCAGAGCAGGAGGCACAGGAGCCCTCCAGGGCAGAGCCGGAGGCGGAGCAGGAGCCTTCCAGGGCGGAGCAGGAGCCCTCCAGGGCAGAGCCGGAGGCGGAGCAGGAGCCTTCCAGGGCGGAGCAGGAGCCCTCCAGGGCAGAGCCGGAGGCGGAGCAGGAGGCGCAGAAGCCCTCCAGGGAGGAGGCGCAGCAGCCCTCCGGGGCGGAACAGGAGGCGCAGCAGCCCTCCGGGGCGGAACAGGAGGCGCAGCAGCCCTCCGGGGCGGAACAGGAGGCGCAGCAGCCCTCCGGGGCGGAACAGGAGAGGCTGCGTCATAGACTGGGACCTGGGGAGAACAGTGACAGAGGGTGCAGACAGGAAAAAGGGAGAAGCAGAGAGTTTAGCGGATAACGCCCCCTCCATAAGAGGTTCTACAGCAGGCGCCGACACCTCTGGAGGCATTGGCGCAGCTTCTCCGATGGGGAAGGCCTCTGGAGCAGACTTGAGACCCGACGGGACCTCTGAAGCAGGCTTGTGATCAGAGGGGAGCTCTGGGTCCGGCTGGAGGCCAGACGAAAGCTCTGCAGCAGGCTTGAGATCAGAGAGGAGTTCTGGAGCAGGCTGGAGACCAGACGTGGCCTCAGGGGCTGATCTGTGAACAGACGTGACCTCAGGGGCACAGTGTGCAGCCCACACAGTTAGAATGGTGACCGCCATCACACTGGCAGACATGATGTGACAAGGCTCTGGGAGGTCAGACGAGACATGGCGATGCTCAGGACAGATAGACGAGGCGTGACGAGACACTGGGCGGTCTGACAAGACGTGACTTGACTCTGGGCCGACAGGCGGGACGTGGCTTGACTCTGGGCCGTCAGGCGGGACGTGGCTAGACTCTGGGCCGTCAGCAATAACTTGACTTGGCTCGTGAAGATCAGCAGTGACTTGATCTGACACGTGAAGACCAGCAGTGACTTGAACTGGCTTGTGAAAATCAATGACTTTACTTGACTCAGGAACCACGGCTGTGACGCTGCTTGACTCAGGAACGACCGCCTCAGGAAGGGCGGCCATGATGGGTGCAGACTCAGGAGCAGAAGACATGACGTGAACAGACTGTGACCTGACGGAGATGTCTTGAGCAGGCTGTGGTTTGGCTGACGTGGCGTTAGCGGGCACTGGCTTGACGTTGCCGGACTTGGAAGCTTGACTGGACTTGGAGGCTTCAGCTGTAGCCTGACTTGACTCCGGAGCAGTGGCTGAAGCTTGACTTGGCTCTGGAACAATAGCAGCAGCTTGACTTGGCTCATGAGGATCTGCTATAACCTGGCTTGACTCATGGAGATCCGCTGCACCAGGACTTGACTCATGAACAACATGGCTTGGCTCAGGAACAACAGCTGTAACATGACTTGACTCGTGAAGAACAGGTGTGTCTTGGCTTGACTCGTGGGGAACGACAGCTGTGTCTTGACTTGACTCTGGGGTAGCCGCCGCGGCATGGAGCGCCATTTTAGCTGCCCATACCGTCACTAGAGGCGTGTCCAGCACATGAGCCATCATGGCCACAGGTGGCGTCCAGGTGCTGACCACAGATTCTGGAGTGGCAGCCATCTTGTGGAGGTGCTTGGAGACGGCGGCCATCTTGTGCAGTGGCTCTGGCGTGGCAGCCAACTTGTGCAGTGGCTCTGGCGTGGCAGCCATCTTGACTGTACTTGGCTCAGGAAAGATGGCTGTAACTTGACTTGAGATGGGGGCACTAGCTCTGACCTGACTTGACACAGGAAACATAGCTTTAACCTCACTTGACACAGGAACAAGAACTGTAGCTTGACTTGACACTGGAACAGCAGCTGTAGATTGACTTGGCTTGGAAACTTGACTTGACTCAGGAAACACAGCTGCAACTTGACTGGACTCGGAAACTTGACTGGACTCGGGTATGGCTGCTGTGAAGTGACGGAGCTCCGTCTTCGCTGCCATTTTGTGAACGGGCTCCGTCGTCGCCGCCATGTTGTGAGCGCGTGCCGGCGCGCCCGCCATCTTGTGCACGGACGCCGCCATTATTTGAGCACGCACCGGCGCGCCCGCCACTTTGCGAACAGGACACGCTGCCGCCGTTACCGTGATGTCGCGTTGCTCCTCCGCGACACCTACGGTAAACGGCGAGCCCACAAACAACAATGCGAAGTCCAAAAAAGCGGCTACTGAAAAGCGCGGACCCTCACGTCTCAGTCTCGCCTTCAACTGTTCATTTAAGCCGTCACAGAAAATTTCAATTATAATGCAGTCTGGGAGGGTGGAATGGTTAGCGATGGCCAGGAACTCACGGATGTACTGTTCAAGTGTGCGTGGTCCTTGTCTTATCCTGAATAGAATCTGATCAGTGTCCATACCTGTGGAATGTCCGGGGTGAAAGCTGCTGGATCCTGTTGTGGTGGAGTATTCTGTAACAGAGGGAGCGAGGCGAGACGTGAGCGGATCCATTTGCAAGCTTTTATTTAGAATACAAGGCAGAGACATAGTCGAAGACAGGCAGGGTCGGCACAATAGCAAACAGGTATATGGACAGCGAGGCAAGGAGTAAACTGTGACACAGGCGGTGGTCGATACAGCGGCGAACGTAATCCTTAAGGGGCTGGCGAGAGAAGGGTCCGGGAAACGAGCGAGGGTCGAACAGGCAGGCGGCGAGACAGACGTAAACGGGGAGGCCAGGCAGAAATGCTAAACACGGGAAAACTAGGAAACAACGATAAGCATAATAATAAACACAAAGAAACTCCAACTCAATACTCCACGCCAACTGAATGAAAGTCCGGGCCTTTTATAGCGCTACTGATTGGTCGCAGGGGTAGACCAATCAGCGCGCTGCATGATGGGGAATGTAGTCCAAGGTGTAGTGCAAGAGTCTGTATGTGTGGATAAGGTGAGAGTGACATCTGGTGGTGAGCGGTCCGCAGCTCACCGACCAGATTCGTGACAATGATGTTTTAAAGTGCTTGAAAAATCTTTGAAAGTTTTGGAATTTCATTTTACAGTATCTGTACGCAACCTGGAATTTGGATTCGAGCACAAGTGAAATGCTGTGTGTTTGTGAAAAACAAATCCATCATTAAGTGTTTTTAAGTTTAAACCATTGTTTCTGGCTAAAATATTAGTCTATAATCCATAATAATGCTTCTGGTAAAAAAAAAAAAAGTCCATCCGCTGTTGACCTCTGACATGAAAACTGCTTTGGACTGTTTTTGTGTGTAAACTATTCTTGATCTGTGCTTATTTCTCTCATGATTCAGATGTGACGACGGCACCCATTCACTGCAGAGGATCCATTGGTGAGCAAGTGATGTAATGCTGAATTTCTACAAATCTGTTCTGATAAAGAAACAAACTCATCTAGATCTTGGATAGCCTGAGGGTGAGTACATTTTTAGGCTACTTATATGGCTCATTAAGCTTTTTATTGAGAGGAAAAATTACTGAATTCACCTTTAAGTTCGTACCTTTTGTACTCTGAACTTTGTGATGAACTCCTCTCAACGTATTTTGAGAGAATTTTTACTTTTTCTTAGAATATGACCACTAAAGAGGTCTAATTTATCTCATGCCCCAGACAGCACTGGGTCTTTGTGATACTTTACGCTCGCTGCCCTCTTCAATTAGTGTGATGTTGAACATCCGGAGATGCGTTGCGTCTCTTGGACACGGCTGACGTCATCAGAGAAGTCAGTCTCGCCCAAAGGCATTGTGTCCACATTCTGATTGTGTCACAACCATTAACACTCAGTTTTCAGCAATGACCAATGCCTTGAGATAATGTGCTGTGTCATGCTGGTGTGAATGACTTTAGTGTAGAAAATGATAAGTCTTTTTTGCCTTAATATTAACACAGTGTTTGTGATCCAGTCACTTCTATAAGTAGTATTTGAAGTAAAAAATTAGTCTATATGCAGTTTCTGAATGTTATTATAAATTATATTTTTAAAAAAGTCTCTTCTCTTCTTCTTTATTTGCTTGAATATTTTTTAAAATGTAATTTATTCCTGGGATTTCAAAGCTGATTTTTTTTTTTAGCATCATTACTATACTATACTATACTATATATACTTTACTACACTATAGTGTGTGTGTGTGTGTGTGTGTGTGTGTATATATATATATATATATATATATATATATATATATATACTATTTAAAAATTATTTTATTTTAATTATTTCAATTTGATGTAAGTTCAAATAAACCAAAATAAATAAACTCAATAAAATAAATATAAATAAAATAATATTTAAAAAATTATTTTATTTTAGCTAGTTGCAAGAGCTAAATTTCTAATTTTAATTTAATTCAATTTGATGTACTAAAATAACTACAAATAAAACCAAAATAAATAAACTAAATAAAAATAAATATAAGTAAATAAATAAAAATAATAATAATAATAATAATAATAATAATAATAATAATATTTTAAAAAATATTTTATTTTAGCTAATTGTGAAAGCTAAATTTCTCGTTTTAATGTAATTCAATTTGACATACTAAAATAACTACAATTAAAACCAAAATAAATAAACTAAATAAAAATAAATATAAATAAATGCATATAAAGTAATATTTTAAAAATTATTTTATTTTAGCTAACTGCAAAAGCTAAATTTCTCATTTTAATTTAATTCAATTTGATGTACTAAAATAACTACAAATCAGACCAAAATAAATAAACTAAGTAAAAATAAATATAAATAAATAAAAATAAAAATAATATTTTAACTAAACTAAATAATAATAAAAAAATAAATAAATATGAATAAATAAAATAATAATAATAACTTGTATAATAAATAAGTAAATAAAACTACTAAAAAATAATGAACAAAATTGTGAAACTAAAATTAAAATGAAAACAGAAAAATATAAAAATAAAAACTGATTCAAAATACCAACTAAACACTGATGATCATAAACTGAAATTTACAGATTTTCAGAACTGAAAAAAATAGGTGTAGCATTTACTTTGAAGTCAAGTTAAATAATATAAAATAGTAAAAATAATAAAAGAAACAGCAAGTAACACGATGTGAAATTTTGAAGCAAAAGAAAAATTGAATTAGTATTTTCTTGTAAAACATATGATCTTTATTTACATATTTTGGTAAAATAATTTTACAGTGTACCATGTTTAGAAATTTCTCAGCTTTTATTGGATCAATAAAGAAAAACATGATATTATTACAACTATGCAAAGTGAAGGCCTAGCGTCATTTATTGCTTGTATGTATATTTTGTCATCAAGTAATGCAAAGACCTTCAGACATTGTTATTTATGATTTAAGTGTCTGAATGCATGTTCTGGCCTCTGCACATCTGCATTATGGTACCAATTTTTATTTTGAGAAATTCAACAAAAGAAGTACAGTCTTAAGCTGCCATTAGTGTCGAAATATCATGGTCAGTACCTGTTTTCAATAGCACTTTTTAAATTCAGCACGTGTTGTCATTGTACTACGGTATAAAGCGTCTATACGACTTACCGAAGCCCAAAAGCTGAAAACATTTTGCCATGGCACACGCTTTTAGTCTTCAATCAGAGCTAAAAGCTTTACGTAGAAAGAGAGAGAAAACTGAAATTTTACACTCAATAATAGGCACTTTGTCAAGTCGATTGACACATCCTTGACATGTTTCATCTCTGTTGAGCATCTGAATAAACATTGTGTGCTGACAATGTCATGCCTGATTATTGTGTTCATATTACACAAAGCGTTTATATTCGACTCATGCCTTCTGATGGTGAGAACATAAGGGTGAAAGAAACAAATGTGCTACTTTTTTTCTTCTTCAGTTTATAATGGAACTGGAAGCTAATATGATTATATTGTAAGGTTTCATTTAGGCAGTGCCCAAGGCCACATAAATCTATTTTTATTGTAAATCTACATATACTCACTGTTTCATTTCCTTCACACACACATACAGTAAATGCAAACAAATGCATTATTTACAGCACAATAAATTACACGTACATTATGAATTGACCAAGTACTGAAAATGTAGACGGCCTGGATTTTCATTTACTTAAATTCGTCTCACAGTAAGATATGGGCCCTCCTTATAATGAAGAGCTGTATCAGTGAAATAGTATATACACACTCCAGTGATCCTGGCTTAGATTTTATGTTTATATTAAATGTACTATACATTTAAAAATTAAACCCTAAATATAAATATGTTTGCTTCAACTTTTCTATGTGTTCAAATAGGAAAGAAATTATTCCTACTACTACTATTATTGTTGTTGTTGGTTTGTTTGTTTATTTATTTGTTTGTTTATTTATTTTGACAGCCACATAACAAGTTTTCCACAAATAACAGTAATAATAATAATAATAATAATATGTATTTTATTTTTATTTTATTTTTTATTTATTTTATTTTTTATTTTATTTTTATTTTTATTTTATTTTATATTTTATTTTGTTTTGTTTGTTTTTTATTATTTGTTTGTTTGTTTTGACAGTAAGCCACCAGCTAGCCACATAACAAGTTTTGCACAAATAATAGTATTAATAATAATAATAATAATAATAATAATAATAATAATGATAGTAATATAATAAATGTTGACCAGTCAATAATAATAATAATAATAATAATAATAATAATAATAATAATAATAATAATAGTCTTTTACTTTTATTTTATTTTATTTCAATTATTTTATTTTTGTTTTATTTTATTTTTTTATTTATTTTATAATTTCATTTCATTTATGTCATTTTATATTTCATTTCATTTTTATTTTATTTATTAATTTAGTTTATGTTTGATATTTTATTTTATTTTATTTTATTTTATTAATCAAATCAAAACCCAAGGTTGCTTTGCAAAGTTCAAAAAGAACTACACAATAACAAGTACAATTCACAGACCAATAGTACACTGCAAAAAAAATAGAAATACATAAATAAATAAAAATAAAAAAGAACACATTATTTTAACTTATCTAGGTACTTTAACAAAGTTTTGTTTTTTAATTTTTTAATTTAACATCATTTCAGTTGAAAAGTACAGTCAGTTTAATTTTACCTAAAAATTTAAGGCAGCGACTGATCTTTTTATTATCACAATGTAAAAATCTAGTTCTAGTTCATCAGTTTTTTCCAACTTAAAACACAATGTCCTTCTATCCTAGTGCCATAATTTCCCAGTGGATGTTTGGCATTAATTCTTCGAAATAAATCATATGGCGAATGAGCCGTAGAAAGGATCAGATTTTCATGTTTTGAATGGGTTTACGTGTCCCCGGAGCATTTTAATCCTGGATTTTGATTCAAAATCTGGAATTAGATGTAATCCGTGGCTTTTTGGACGACACAAGTACCTTCTGATTTTAAATGTGGCTTGATGAGATGCAAAGGTCGTATATGACCTCATGCAAATATAAAACTGATACAATACATCATTAAACCATTGATATTATGCTCAAATCCCGCATGCATTTGCAAGCTTATGTGCTAATTAGAATCCTAAAGCCAGAGATAATTAGCAACATATTTTGCTGTTAATTTATATCTGCCCCATGTCCGTATGAAATGCTTGAAATATTTCATCGTTCATTTCTGCTCTCCTCACTGACTCATGATTGTGCATGCATAATAGATCAGCAAATCTCTCATGGCCGTTTTGAGCAGCAACTCATGGAGTCCAGACCGGAAACCTGAGCTAGTATTGTTCAGATCAGTCAATATTGGGCTCAAAGCGAAGAGGTGGGGTGTTCTTAATCTACAGACCCTCTTCTGTGGATCCCCTGCTGATGGGAGCTCAACGCCCGAGGCTCGAATCTCACTCCCTGCCGTGTGAGCATGTTAATCAGCCGCTCGGAGACCGTAACGTTAGCCTGGCGCTGGCCACCCACCGCTGCGCATTAGTTCTGCAGTGGGTCTGCTGGGGTCTGGTGACACTCGAGTCCTTCATCTCCGTTGCTTATTCATAGAAAAGTTCGAAATTTATCACAAACCAGGCCACAAAACCAGTTCTAGTAGCCCTGATACAGTCATTTCATCTGTTTTACATGTAGGTTGTTGGTTAAACGATTTCAGTTTCTCTAGGAGCCAGCATACAGGATTTCACAGTAACTTTAATTTTAGGAGAAAGAAGGAGGGGGGAAAAAGAACCTTTTATAATATAACATTATTCCATTAAAGTGTACAGTTGATTCTTTTCAAATAATGTGTTGCATGTGGACTTTTGCTTTTAAACATATTATTCCTGGCTAGAACAATCAAGTAATGGGGTGTAAAATATTAAATAATATTAATTAGCAGTCATTTGTGCAATATCTAGGCTGTTTGTTAAACGGTTATATGAATGGTTATAAGAATCTGTGGCCAAGATATAGGTTTCATCATTGCAGTTGAGGCAAATGTGACAACAATTTTGGGGAAAAAGTAATAAGAAGAAGAAGAATATTTCCTTAATTACTTGAGTAATTAGGTGTAAAATATTCAGTAATATTAATGATCAATTATCGTATATTAATATAGTAGTATTAGATGTAAACAAACAAATAAATAAATAAATGTAAAACCTAAATAAATAAATAAATATTAAAAAGCCTGCATACATACATAAATAAACGTTTTTTTAAAACACATAAACAAACAAACAAATAAATAAATGTTTAAAAAAAATCCAAATAAATAAATGAATGAGTGAATGAATGTAAAAACCCAAATATATAAATGTTTTTAAAAATCCTCATAAATAAATAAATAAATAAATAAATAATTGTAAAACCCAAATAAATAAATATACAAATAAATGTTTAAAAAAATCCACATAAATAAATAAATAAATTTTAACAACCCAAATAAATAATGCTTAAAAATCCAAAAAATATATAAATAAATGTAAAAACGCAAATAAATAAATAAATAAATAGTTAAAAATCCACATAAATAAATAAATAAACATGTTTTTTTAAAAACACATAAATAAATAAATAAATAAATAAATGGTAACAACCCAAATAAAAAATAAATGTTTAAAAATTCCACATAAATAAATAAATGTTAAAAACCTAAATTAATACATGTTTTTAAGAAAATCACATAAATATATAAATAAATGAATGTTAAAAAAAAATCCAAATAAATAAATAAATGTTTTTTTTAAATCCACATAAATAAATAAACATGTTTTAAAAAAGCACATAAATAAATAAATAAATAAATAAATAAATGTTAAAAACACAAATAAATAAATACTGTTTCAGTCTTCAAACATCAATTTTTACTGTTTTATCTGAGATTCTTTGAAATTATTTGTAAAGCGATTTTTGGGGATAGTTTTTTTGGTGTTTAAAAAAAAAAAAAAAAAGTATGTAAAATTAAATTCAAATATTAAAGTATCTATTTAATGACTGTTCTTCATGTATTACTTGATTGATAGTTTTAAAACCCAACTTCAAATAATGTACATTCTGCTTGGAATTCTGCTTATTAAATATTAAAATAAGAATTGTCTCATAAAAGTTGTTAATTCGGGAATCAGACTACTCTGATCATGCTGAGTATTTTTGATTCACTAAAAAGAACCGGATATACAGTAAGAGTCATTTGTTCATGAGTCAACCTACACTGTGCATGCTCTAGCTAAATAGGAAGATTTTTACTGTGGTTATTTTTGTGGTATTGCAAAAATCCAAAAATGTTTTATTGCATCACATTGATACCTGAACTAGCATGGTTTCTTTTCTCAGTATAAACTGGTGATTCTTGGTCAGAATAAATCGCAAAGTGGTCCAGATTTTATGCTGACAGTCTAGTATTACACTGCACTATATACTCGATATACTGTGGTTTTGTCTTCACATTCAAAACTGTCACATAGTGTGGGTGTTGCTCTGTTATTCATGATAACTGCAATATACAAAGTAATGTAAGATGTAAGATGCAATGTGAGCCTTTCAAACCAAAACACTTAACACGTACAAACGCAGCCAAAAAGCACAGATCTTGTTAAGTCTTTAGGATATTCCAGGTCTTATGAGTGATGGATTAAATCTCCACGATAGACTCACACCGCACATCATTACTAATCTCTTCGGCACTTCCATGAAAATTGATTCGGATGTATAGCCCGGGCCAGTAAGTCATAAAGTGCTGTGATTCATTGTGCTCTCGGGACGGCGAAAGTAAAAACTCGCTAAAATGTTGGGATAAAAAAAGATTGTCTAATGTAAGTGGGTTAACAAAAAGGCCTTATGAGCCCGCAAGACGGATGCATTTTACTGCCACTGAGGCACTTAGTGAGAACTCTATTAAAGTTTTATTTCTGAAACTCCACCCAAGCATGTAAATCTTTAACATTCCAGCATTCTATAGAGCTTGGCATTGGATGAGCAAAGGACTGGTGCAAGGATCGAGTGCAACTGGAATATGAAAGAAGGAAGAAAAACTGCAGTATACTTATAAAAGTGCAGTACAATAGTGAGCTATAAAGTCATTGTACGTTCTTAAGTCACACTGTGTGAGATCAAGTCACATTTGTAAAATATAAAGGCAAAATGTTGAGAAATAACATCACAGTTGTGAGATTTAAAGTCACATTGTGAGTTATAAAGTCACATTGTGTAAGAAAGCTGTGATTAAGATGTCCAGTCACAATTACGAGAAATAAAGTTGCAATTGTGAGATTTAAAGACGTATTGTGCGTTATAAAGTCAAATTATGTTAGATAAAGTTGTGATTATGAGATACACCGTCACAATTATGAGAAATGAAGTTGCAATTATGAGATTTAAAGGCACCATTTTGAAAAATGAATTTACAATTTTGAGATTTTAAGTCATATTGTGAGTTATAGTCACATTATGTAAGAAAGCTGTGATTGAGATGTCCATTCACAATTATGAGAAATAAAGTTGCAATTGTGACATTAAAGTCATATTGCGGCTTTATAACTCACGATATGTAGGATAAAGTTGTGATAATGAGATGTACAGTCACAATTATGACCTATAAAGTTGCAGTTGTGAGATTTAAAGGCACAATTTTGAGAAATAAAGTTGCAATTGTGAGATTTTAAAGTCATATTGTGAGTTATAAAGTCACATTATCTAGGAAAGCTGTGATTATGATGAATAAAGTTGCAATTGTGAGATTTAAAGTCATATTGTGAGTTAAGTCACATTGTGTAAGAAAGTTGTGATTATCAGATACACAGTCACAATTGTGAGAAACGAAGTTGCCATTGTGAAATTTAAAGCACAATTTTGAAAAATAAATTTACAATTTTGAGATTTTAAGTCATATTGTGAGTTATAAAGTCACATTATGTAAGAAGGTTGTGATTATGAGATATTATACTATATACTATTATACTATATACTGTAATATTTATGAGAAATAAAGTTACAATTGTGAAATTTAAAAACATATTGTGAGTTATAAAGTTGCAGTATGTAGGATAAAGTTGTGATAATGAAACATACAGTCACAATTTAAAAAAAAATTGCAATTGTGAAATTTAAAGTCATATTGTGAGTTAAGTCACATTGTGTAAGAAGGTTGTGATTATGAGATATACTGTCATATTTATGAGAAATAAAGTTGCAGTTGTGAAATTTAAAGACGTATTGTGCGTTATAAAGATATGTAAGATGCATTTGTGAGATTTAAAGGCATAATTTTGAGAAATAAAGTTACAATATTGAGATTTAAAGTCATTGTGAGTTATAAAGTCACATTATGGGATAAAGTTGTTATTATGAGATATACAGTCACAATAATGAGAAGTAAAGTTGCAATTGTGAGATTTAAGGCCAAAATTTTGAGAAATAAAATTACAGTCATGAGATTTAGACATACTGTGAGTTATAAAGTTACATTATGTAGAATAAAGTTGTGATTATGAGATATACGGTCACAATTATGAAAAATAAAGTTGCAATTGTGTTTGAATATTGAGATTTAAATTCATTGTGAGTTATAAAGTCACATTATGTAAGAAAGTTGTGATTACGTTGAATGAAGTTGCAATTGTGAGATTTAATGACACAATTATGAGAAATAAAGTTATAATTGTGAAATTTAAAGTCATTGTGGGTTATAAAGTCACATTATGTAAGATAAAGTTGGGATTATCAGGTACACGGTCACAATTATGAGAAATAAAGTTGCAATCGTGAGATTTAGTCATATTGTGAGTTATAAAGTCACATGTAATTTAAATTTGTGATTGATATACAGTCACATTACAATAAATAAAGTTGCACAAAGACACAATTATGAGAAATGAAGTTACGATTGTGACATTAAAGTCATATTGCAACTTTATGACTTACGACATGTAGGATAAAGTTGTGATAATGAGATGTACAGTCACAATTATAACCTATAAAGTTGCAATTGTGAGATTTAAAGGCTCAATTTTGAGAATTAAGTTACAATTGTGGGATTTAGAGTCATATTGTGAGTTACAAACATTATGTGAGATAAAGTTGTGATTATGAGATACTGTCACAGTATTTTCTGGAATAAGATTGAAAGCAATAAAGTTAATTGTGAGGGTCATATTATGAGTAATAAAATCACTTGTGAGATTGTGAGAATTAAGATTTAGATTGGTCATAATTATGAGATATAAAATTCAAATTAAGAGTGAAAACATAAAACGTACCATAGAAATGCTTATGGTTTTAATTCCAGATGGCTCTTTAAAAAAAAGTGACTCAGTCGTGACTAAATGCTACATTTCTTCAGTTCAAGCACATTCTCAGTAAAATTCTCTATCTGCTTGAGAATGATTGTATCACTTTGTGAAAATGTTTAAAAAATAATTTTGAGATATAAAAGCACACATGGAGAAACATTAAAGTATGTAATTATTGAATGATCTCGATGTAGTTAATCTATTTAGTAAAAATGAATAATAAAAATAAAAATAATTACATTTTTAATAAAAAATTTTGCTTTTAAGCGTATGTTACGTGTATAACATATTGACAACTAAAATAATTAGTTGAATAATTTGGTATAAAATATTCAATGATATTATGATATTTTAATATTAAAATGTTCAATTTAATATAAAATGTAAAAGCGTATTTTAATAGTTTTTCCTTTCAGTTTTATATAGTTTTTTATATCCAATAATATTTTATTATAATATTTAATATTACATTTATTTTATTTTATTTTATTTTATTGTTTTAAAAATGTTAGTTTTAGTAATAGCCCTGTTCTACACCAATTTATTAGTAGTTTACTGACCCTTTGTTGTATGCCCTAATACGATGTCCCGTATTGAAAAATATTATGATCTTGTCTTTAGAAGTGTTAAACATGTAATGTTGACATTCTTGTTGGAGGACACGCATTTCTTTCACAATCATGGCAGGTAGATTTGCAGTAGTTTGTGAGGAAATTGTGCACAAACTGCCCATGATCTCCAAAGGCATGTTTTTTTTTTTTGTTTTTTTTTTTTAAACTTTCATGGCAGATCTGTTGTTGTGGAGGCAGCTTGACTCTAATGATGTGGGTTGGTCTGCCGTTCGCTGACTCACTGCCCTCGTTTCAACATGGGTGCTGTACTAGTTCTATCTGCCAAACGAGCCGTTCAACGCTCTTGTTTAGATTTCAGCATTTAAGGGGCTAATGCAATTAGACAGTTCAGTGATTCTGGGAAGAACTATCTCTCATTCAACAAAAGCCTCGTTTGTATGATTCAAGCCCTCATCATCTCTCAGCAGGTCTCACATATGCGCTCATTTGCATAAATATTGTACGATATTGAATTAGCGTTTATTTATGGGTGATATTGTCTTCAAGCTTACTGCAAAATCATCATTCGGGAATCTCATCTTTGATTATTTTCACACTTATTTTTGTTTATTTGGTATAATTATTTAAGAACATGATCAGCTGTTGTTGTGTGATTATTTTCTCAAAATATCAGCTGCTGCGTAATGAGCCTTTGATAGGGGATTTTTGATTCACTGAGATTTTGGATTTGCTGTCTAATTTGAGTTTCCATAGGAGGGAAAGTATCATTGAATTGTAAAAATGAAAGCTTTAAGAGATGTTTAAATAACATAGTAGCATTGGTGGTAAAGTTGGTCATTTTGGTCATTTTGTCACAAATCTGATTTGTTTTTGTCATTGCACAAAAATGTTCAAGGAAGTAATTTTCCCATCTTAAAGTATTTTAGTAAATATATGTAGCTTTTTGAATGTGTAATTTTGTTGTTAAATAGGGGAATATAAATGAACATGATTATTTATCTTTCTTAATTGTTCTTTGTGTTTATTTAGTGTTAAAATATTATTAAATTTAATCATTTACTTTCAGTCCATTTTCTTTTATCTTTTTTACAACTGCCCCCACTGAGGTACTTTTAAAATTTGATTAATATTTCTAAACTGTCAAATTTTTCTGTTTTCGTTTTAATTTTAGATAAAATTTGAAACATTTGTTTGTAATTTTTAGTAGTTTGTTTAGTTTTTCTTATGTATGTGGCTATATAGTTTTTATTATTATTATTATTATTATTATTTTATAATGAATGTATTACAATAAAATAAAAATACTACTACAATGAAAGTGTATTAAAATAGGTTATAAAATATGAATATACTATAATATAGAAAACTGAAAATTGTGAATAAAACCAAGATTACTAGAGTATAATAATAATAATAATAATAAATTGCATTGTAAATATTAAATCATAATACATTATTAGAGCTCATGAAAAAAGCGTTTACCAATTTATTTTAAAGGGATAAAAAATCCGTTCAGCATTTTTAATATCACTTCTTAAATGCTACTACAATAAAATTGTACTAAATACACAGTGTACTAAAACATATTATAAAATATAAATATACTTTAATATAGAAAATTATAAAAATTGATTGTGAGTAAAAGAAAGATTACTGCAGTGTAATAATAATAATAATAATAATAATAATAATAATAATAATAATAATAAATCAAATAAATAATTATTAAAACTCATGATTAGGATTGTCTCTTTAAAAACTGTTTAAAAACTTTATTTTAAAAGGATTTGAAAAAAATACAAATAAAAAACTATTCAAGTTAATTTTATTTTAATTTTTAATATTGTTGTTAGTTATTATTTTTTTAAGGACTACAAAACTATAAGGTATTAAAAATGTAATGGTATATTTTTATTATTAAAGTACACCTTTATTATATGTATATATATATATATATATATATATATATATATATATATACTTTTATTTTTTAACAAAACTTTTCCGCTTGTAATGTAAAAAGTATACTGGATGGTAATGGATGGCTGCATTTGTCTTTTATTATTTAAACTGAGACAACAAAATATGTTGTAAATGCTTTGACTTATTGCCTATTGTAATATGTAAACATGATCATTTTTCACACCGCCCGCTTTTGTGCCAAGTCAAACATTTTGTCAGCTCTGCAAATGCAACAGTTGGGAATTTATGGCATGTTTGACTTTGCTACGGGGAAAGCCGCCGTTTCCTTAAATGGCAAAGCTTCGTCAGCAACTATTTGAGTAGCTTATGAAAATGTTAAAGAGCACGGAGCATGGAGAAGTTAATGGGGTCCTTTGAGAATATCTCGAGAGGTGTGATTATACGGCCAAAAGACCATCTCATCACCTGCGATCAGATGAATGAAGAATATACGGCCTCCATTTAACTCCAGCGCTATTGATTACTTTATCTCGCGCTGATAAACCATTAAAGCTTTTCATGCAGTTCAAGGGAAGCATTGATCTCCTGAAAACTATCTTCACATTATGAGAGAGAGGCGACACGAGGCCTGCAACACTCGCAAGACCTCATGTTACAAGGCCTTTGCAAAGGTTAAGGAAGGTAGTTTGATCTAAACACTTAGCCTAATCCAACAGACAATTTTATACCATATCTTACCATTTTTACAATGATATATTTATTGCGTTTGCATGATTTCAGTAGCATTTGTATGCAAAAGCATGCTTTTTTGTTGCATTCATATTCATAGGTATCCATTGTTAAAAGAAACATTAATGCTCATTTAGCAATATGGTGTCAAAGAGCATAAAAGAAATTAAACACATACCTATGAATATGAATTAAATGATCCTGGCATTATATATTCTTTAATCAAAGTTTTTGAAAACACTTCTGTAGGGCTGTTAGTCTGTAAAGTTCTCGGTTTTCTTCTTAATGGTCTAGTTAAAGGTCCTGGACCATCATAATATTTAATTTATACTTCTATTATGTGAACCTCAGTGCCAAAAAGTCTCTGTATGTACTGTGATAAAACAAATTGAAGAGTAGGTCAATCTACCACACAGCATGAGAACGAAACTCATTCTGCTGTTTAATGGCTCTCAACACTTTCTGTGTGGACTTAAGCAAGGGTCAAAAGTAGTTCAAGCAAATATAACACACATGTGGTCTGATTATTGTATCTGTGCTGTTGCTGTGTTGGTGTGCATTGTTTTTTCTTATAAGTTACAGTTATGTAAGGCATAATTTATAGTGTGACACTCATTATCACAAAAACGGTGGATCACTTTATCACCCTGTAGGGGTTTGTTTTTCGGTAATGACCAACTGGCTATGCATTATCTCACTTATTACATGACTCATTACTAAATAAATACAGTAAGGGTTATTCTGTGGCAAATCAACCAATTTCAGAATCCTCCCTGGCTCAAATGTTTGATTTTGTTGAAAGCCAAGATATTAATTGTCATGGATGAATATTTAATGAATAATCCACTATTTTGTAGCCAAATTACTGGGGGATAAAAATTATTTCAGAAAGATGGCAGGATCACAATGTTATTTTTGCACAGAGATTGGTAGGTCTATTAGTAACATCTGTTGACTCTAGCAATCTTTGTTGGATTATATGCCAGCGGAGACCGTTCAAAAATGGAGAAAAAGCACTTTTCCCTTTTTTTTTCCCCCCAAACTTTTCATGGCTGTAACTCAAGAAGTCTTGAAGATCTCCTAATATCCTTGTAGTTCTTGGTTCTTAATAAACTTTTCTTTTGGTATTTTTAGTTTTAAGGCCCTCTATGGTTTGATTCCAGAGACATTGGGTTCTCAATATGATTCCAAGGGTAAACTGTTATTATATTGTACACATTTTCATTGACCATTCAAAAACCAAATGTGAGACACTTACAGATGATACTTTTTTTTCTTTTAAAGACATATGTGCCATTCTGTGTCAAATCAACCAAATTTCGGGAAGTTCCCCGGCTCAAACTTTTGATTTTGCTAATATTTTTTCTGTAGAAAGACAAACATAAATAGAGACCGAAAGCCAAACTATTAAATGTCATAAATGGATATTAACTGAGTAATCCACTATTTTGTAGAGGGGAGTCAAAATGTCAATGTTCACCTGAAATTTGTAGCCAATTTGGGCTAAGGGTGTAAAAATGACTTTAGAAAGATGGCAGCATCACTGTGTTATTTTTACACCGAAATTGGTATGTCTATTAGTAAAATCTGTTGAATTTAGCAATCTTTGTTTCATTTTATGCCAACGGTGACAGTTCAAAAATGGAAAAAGCACTTTTTGTGTTTTTGGCCTCAAGTTTGCATGCCTGTAATTCAAAAGGTAATAAAGAATTAGAGGTTCTTAACAAACGTTCCCTTTGGTATCTTCATTTTAAAGGCCCTGGTGGTTAAATCCCAGAGATATGGAGATCTTAAAACCTGACAGTTGTACACATTTTTAATAGTCAAAAACCAAATGTGGGTCATTTTGCATACAGGTAATACTTTTTTTATTTAAAAGAGGAATGTCTGAAGAGCAATTAATTTTGAAACTAGAAATGTCTCTCGTGATTTTCTGTCAACATTATTGCATTTAACATACCCGTCTGAGAAAAATATTATTTCTCCAAAGTTTAATATTTTAGTATACTTCTAGTTTCTCATTCTTAATAAACTTTCCTTTTGAAATCTTAAGTTTCAAGGCTCTATATAGTTCATTTCCATTGATATGGGGATTTCAAATCAGCTACATCTTCAAATTGTTACATTTTACCCATTTTCAGTGATTAAAAACCAAATGTGGTTCACTTTGCAAACAGCTGGTACTTACTACGTTTAAAGAGGAATGTCTGAAGACTAAATAATGTTTAAAATAGAAATGTATCTTGTTTCATTCTATCAAAATAATTGCGTAAAGTAACAAAACTCAAAAAAAACGTTTGCGGAGATAACTGCATTTGGTTATTGACCACTGAAAATAGGTAAAATTCAAGTATTTGGACATGGAGTCACATTGGGGTCCCAATATCTATAGGACTGAAGCATATACTGCCTTGCAAATGAAAATGTCAAAAGAAATGTTTATTAAGAATGTGAATCTAGAAGGATATTAAGATATCTTGAATACTTTTAGAGTTACAGGCATGACAACTTTAGAAAAAAAGAATATTTATGGCACCCACACATGCTGATAAAAAAAAGATACACATTTCTAGTTTCAACATTATTTGTTCTTTAGATAATAATCTTTAAAAGAAAAAAGTATTTGCTGTATGCAAAGTGACCCACATTTGGTTTTTGACCACTGAATATGTGAACATTTTACCTAATTACTCAAGTCGCATTAAGATCTCAATGGCTACATAGCCAAAGTCAGCAGATTTTCCAAATCTCCTGTAAAAATTGTTACTCAGTAAATATACGTCTGTGCCATTTAATATTTTGACTTTCATAACTATATATGTTTGTCTTTCTACAGAAAACATTAACAAAATCAACAATTTGAGCCAGGGACCTCTAGTTGCGTTGACACAGAATAACCTGTATGTCTGTGAAATAATAATGTTGAAACTAGAAATGTATCTCATTTCATTCTATCAGAACAACTGCATTGAACATGAAAACCCGTCTGAGTGCCATAAATATTATTTCTCCAAATTTTGCATGCCTGTAATTCTTGAAGTATTAAATATATCTTAATATCCTTGTAGATTCTCATTTTTAATAAACTTTTGCAATTTTCATTGTTAAGAATCTATATGGTTCAATCCTATATTTATGGGGATCTCAATGCGGCTTCATGTCCAAATTGTCAAATTTTACCTATTTTCAGTAAAGGTACCTACCAATCTCAGTATATAAAAATAAAATAATAATGCTGCCATCTTTTTAAAGGCATTTTTGCCCCCATGTAATGTGGCTCTAAATCTCAGATGCATATACATCTCAGTAAATAAACATCGGTGACATTTAATATTTTGGCTTTTTTATTCATTTATGCATTACCAAACAAAAAAAGAGAAAGAGAGAAAGAAAAGAGAGCAATGCATTAAGTTGAAGAAGAATGAAGTGGAGAAATGTGGCAGCTCAGGAATCAGACCCAACCTTGATAAATTGTCACTCCCAGGAAAATAACTTGCCAAAGGAAATAAATAATGGTTTGCAAACAGAATAGAGCAGAGGCATACAAGTTTGCATTGTTCTGGCTAAGCGAGCGAGGTCAAGGAATCAATGCTTGCCCAACCTCTCGTAAATTTCGCCTGGTTCACTGATCGCATGCATATAGATGTCAGGGACTCTCAAAGGCCCCAAATTTAAATTCTCTCAAGCATAAAAACATATACATTTTCCAAACTTCTCTAGACCTTGCGTACAAAATTCAACTTTAGGGCTTTTTGGAGTCAGCCAACCTTATCGATTCACTTCAGCTTGCTTATACAAAGTAAATAAATATGCTTTTAATTGCACAAACTAAAGAATAGTGTAAAGAAAGTGTGTTCTGTTCAGTTTAGTTTGTAAGATAACAATACACAGTTATTAGAAATTGTATATTTTTTATATTCAGAGCAGATATTATGAAGGCAGCAGTTTGATTGCCATAGTTCATAGATGCATACAGACTATTCTGTCTCCTATTAACCCCCGTTTGGCCTTTTCTACTGATTTAGAGTTAGCTGAGATGTTCTTATGATTAAGATTTTAGAGGAATTAAAAGAGCTGACCCCAGATTTCCCTCTAAGGACAAAGAGCTGCCGTATATCAGCATGAGACGAGACAGGCTGAGCAGGGCTGCTGTCCGTGGTGCTGATTTCTCATGCTGGTGCTGAACCAACAGCTCCTTTGTAATTCCACAAATAAAACAGTAGACAGTTGCTAGCATTTTGTTCGTCTGTTAGCTTTGAGGTCATCTTTAGCTTCACAGGCCAACTTTACTGTTCATTGTGCAGAATGTCAACAAATTTTAACCTTATGAGCTTAATATTCTCAATGTATAATAACATTAAAAGCTTGCACCAAATATGATGCTCAACATGAAACACACATGCAATATGTATAGCTTTATTTTTCAAACTAATTTCTAAAGTCAGGCTTTACAGGGTTAATGCAGTTTGGGTTATATATTTTCTCTTACCTTTCGTAGTTTTATTCACGGTTGTCAAAGATGAGGGCAGGATGTCATGCTGACTAGTTCTATCAAGTGACAGATGGATTTGTGTCAAAATGCTGCCGAGTTTGACTGGAAGCTCAGCCTTTGACATCCATAACAAACGCACTGGCTGGAATTCAGTTTGAAAGTGTCTTCATTGCTTTTGTTCATGCATTCGTAAGAGAAATGTTTTTAAGTCATACCAAACTGGGGTTCTCCAGCTTGTAACATTAACAGAACCCTTTTTGGTGTAAGTGTAAGTAGATTCCTTTTAATAGCGTTTCATAAAGAACCTTGATTTAAAAGTGCTATATAGAACCTTAATGGTATTGTAAATTACCTTTTAATAATAGTTATTTGATGTTAGTATATTAACATTATTAATATTAGTTTTTTGTTTTTTGTTTTTTTTTGTATAGAAACCAGTTACAATTTAAAAGTTTAAATTCATAGACATTTAAAATTGATTTGCATGATGAGAGTGTTCTGAGTGTCTGTGTATTTGGATAGAAAATCAATAATGAGGTGGCTTTGACAGTTACAGATTTGAAAAACAGAAAGGTGGGAAAAAAGAACCCTGAACTATAAGAACCACTTCAATATAAACTGAATCTTCAGGCTGATATGGTTCTAAATATAACTGTCACTACATGTAAAGAACTTAAAAAAAAAAGAAAAGAAAAAAAGAAAGAGAAGAAACGTTTTTTTAGAGTGTAGTATAAGCTTTTAGCCAGGCATTAGCTATTTAAAAAAAAAATAGCACATTCCAGAAGAAAGAGCTACCATTCTATCCATGTTGAGAATGTTTTAAAAGTCTGTGTAGTTGGATTGCTGCCATTTCATCCAGGAAAATCAGTTACTTCATTTGTGTTGAGAATGTTTTAAAAGTCTTTTTGTTGGATTGCTGAGCTCCAGAAAATCAATAATGAGGTGGCATTGACAGTTACAGATTTGAAAAACAAAAGGCAAGAAAAAGTCTCTAAACTACAACAAAGAACCATTTCAACATGAACAGAATTTTCAGGCTAATACGGTTCTAAATAGAACTGACACTACATGTGAAGAACCTTTAAAAAAAAAATAAAAATCTTTTTTTTAGAGTGTGGTATCCACCTTATTTTTCCCATAAGAGTGGGTGCAGCCATTCGTAAAATTTTTTGTGTCTGGCTTCCGGTCTCATCCACTTCTAGCTATTTTTAGCTGCACAAAAAGCTTGTTTTGCTGCTTGATATTGCAAACTGGTGTGTCTTACCATATTATTTTAATGTATTATCTTAATTATGAACATGCTGGTTTGTAGTGCAAACTGTTTTACCATCTACTGCACTTCGATATTCTTCTCGTTATTTCCCTATGGCGGATTATGAACCGGACATCTAACACATTACCAGAAAACAGCTTACTTCCGCATTGAAAAATAAGGTGGATAAGCTGGTAGCCAGGCATTAGCTATTTTTAAAAATGGCACATTCCAGAAGAAAGAGCTACTATTTCATCCAGTAAAACCAGTAACTTATTTTGTGTTGAGAAAGTGTTAAAAGTATGTGTAGTTTGATTGATGAGCTCCAGAAAATCAATGATGAGGTGAGTTTGACAGTTACAGGTTTAAAAAACAAAAGGCGGGAAAAGTCTCTAAACTACAACAAAGAACAATTTCAACATGAACAGAATTTTCAGGCTGATACGGTTCTAAATAGAACTGACTACATGTAAAGAACCTTTTTTAAAAAAAAGCATTTTTTTTTTTTTTTTAGAGTGTAGTCAGCTACTTTAAATCAAACTTTTTTTTCCTCTCCAAAATTGCAGTTTTAATGTAGCTTCAAAGGGCTCCTTTGAAACGATCCCAGCCAAGGAATAAGGGTCTTATCTAGCGAAACGATCTGTTTTATTTTATTTTGTTTTTAAATGTTACAATTTATATAGTTTTTAACCTCAAACGCTCGTCTTGTCTTGTCTCTTTTTTTTTTTTTTTCCGGTTCAAGACAGTTTGGCTATGTCAAAAAACTCCTATCTCATTTTCTTCTTCAACCTCAAAATCGTTCTAAATCGCTGCAGAAGTACCAACCCACTGTTTACAAAGTAAACATGCAAAGAAGGTCATAGCCCTTATCAGTGAACTACGGCTCTGTATAGTAAATACTTCTTCATCTGAAAGCAGGTGATGGAGATTTAGTGCTGATTACAGAACCGGCTTTACTGACATAATGCGCATGGAAATCGCGTTTGATTAATCGTGCAGCCCTAATACATTATCTGTAAACATTTTTTTTCTGGAAGTGAACTACTCCTTTAAAGTGCCCCTATTATGAATTATAAAAGGTTCATATTTTGGTTTTGGGAGTCCCCAACAACAAGCTGACATGCATGCAAGGTCAAAAAACACTTTTATTGTCTTATAATATGCATTTATTTTTACCTTATTTGCTCGACGACTCCCAAACGGTTTGTTAAAAAGAATCATTTGTCCAAACCACAATAACACCCAAATACCCATAGTATATGCATCAACCCAATGCAGAAACGTATTAATAAAGCACTGCAGCTTGTACACCAACGTATTGTTCTATTCTTTATCAGAACTTCAAGTAATAACAACGACAGACATTCACTATTCACCGACACGTTTCTAGACAATAGCGAGTGAACAGATAAAGCTGTCAGCCGGTTAGCCAGAGACCTACGAGCTGCGCGGAGCAAACACAACACACACATAACTAAATACGTATTTTGCATGATACAGAGTAACGTTACATGGATCACTCCACTTTCAGAATAAAAATGTCTTGATAATTTACTCCCTCCCATGAGCAATACAGGACGATTTTGAATGATCACTAGAAAATACAACCATCATTTATTAATCACACTTACAGTTAGAGATTCAGAGGAGCAAGCCGGTCCAAATAAACTGGGCACTGATCCATCTTTTAAGAGCAAGCCTTTGGTGAATCCCGCATTGTACTTAGGATACAGCGTCTTTTCGACATGACGTAAACCACATGGAAATTTTATCGTGTTTGTGGGCAGGCAAGTTGTTCACGACGTAGAACGTGGGCGGACATTATGCAAATTTGTTACTTCGTGACGTGTGGCCGTAACAGAAAAAGATTCGAATTCCTGACGACTCGTTCAGGCAATTGTGAACCGACTCGTTTTTTTGGATAGACAATAACTTTATTTATCGTGCACTGTCGGCTTCACAACTTTGTAGATAATTTATTTTCACATGACACACTGCATGAAAGGTCATATTTGAAAAGGCAAAGGAGCACTTTAAACACTATTTGAACAACACTCATGGGGCAGTTCATTTCAGATTTTGTTGCTGATTTAAAATATGTAATTTAATTGCGAGTTGATCTTTTCAAGATTTTGGGATTCCCCCATTCATTTAGATAGGACTTGGTCTTGTACAAGCTGCCCAGAGGCATTGCAAATATGACCACAGATTGAACGGACTTTTCTTGAAAGAGACTTTGATATCATAAAGAACCATTTCAACATCAAAGGATTCTTCAGGCTGATAAGGTTCTAAATTGAACTGTTGCAGTTTAAATTTTTACCAAACATTTTTAGTGTGGAATAAGGTGGTTAAACAAGACATTAGCTATTTAAAAACACCATATTCCAGAAAAAAAAAGAGAATTAGCATTTCATCCAGGAAAACTAGTCGGGAATAAACCAACTCATTTGTGTCCAATACCACGCAAGGCAGTTGCGTATAACTAGACAAGCTTCCCGCCTTCTCGCTCTGACACTCGCGCCATTAGCGCTCTAAGGAGATCCTGGTATCCTGAAGGCTTAACTCCCGTCCTTTAAATAAAACAACATTTACCCTTTTACCAGCTGATCCGTGCGTACAAATCCTTCGTTTGAGCAGATAAGCCGTCGTGTTTAAATCTCGCCATCTCGTCACCTACAAATACGCAGCAGTGTACGTGCGCTGACCCCTGCGCTTGATACGGGGATTATTCAGCGGGCCGTAACCTTCCGGCGCTATCCGTTACCCGCTATCAGTCGGCTGATCTGTTTATGCAGTGTTTGTTTGTTAAATGTCACATTTGTTACATCAGTGCACAATTATCATGTGTCTTCACAGCCTTATCGGATTTCTTTGAGACGGACGGGGGGGAGCCAATGACAAACATTTATCTGCGACACGAGTGGAGCGTTCAAACTGCTTCCTCTGGATTTATTCCCAAACAAAGCCAATTGACTCTCATCAGCGTCCCTTTGAGGACGGGCCCGAATGGGAAGAAAGCGGTGCAGTAAATTAAAAGTGCACGCAAGAGCCGCACCTCACCGCCGGTAATTGAGTGGAGCCTTCATTCTTTACACTTCATCTAGCATGGAGATATTCAGGGTCTCCAGTCTTATTAACATGCAGCATCAGGCTTTTTTTTTTTCTCCGGGAAGCGTCTCGTGCACGTATGACAATCTCAAACAGTGGAGTCGTTCTTTGGTGACCAGAGCTAAATTAAATCATCCGAATGGGAAGGCAGTCCCGCAGTCCTCTTTCTTTTATGGGTTGAGTTGGGGTGGATCCAGATGGATAAACAAAACCTTGTAAAACAATGCAGAGGTGTGTGAGCTGGATAACAATAGGCTGACCTCATTGGCAGGTTCGTCGCTGGCAAGCAGGAGAGGGGTTTAATAGATAGCGTAGAGTCTTGATAAAGGTCACGTTGTGTAAAATGTCATTTACATCTCAAGCAAGCAATTTTCTCAGTGTTGTGTGTCGTCTGCGAGGGACAAATTGGAGGGAAAAGATGGTTTTTGGTTTCAAGGTGTTTGTACGTGATTCCAAAAGTCTGCTAGTGAGAAGGTTTCTATATTATTTTTTGTACTTTGGAAATAAAATATTATTTTTTATTACAAATTGTACTACAATTGAAACTACTAGTGAGTTTGGACACTTTTTTATGCTAACACAGCTTGCACATAACTATAGTAGTAGATCTGCTATACCAAAATAAGTGATTTAATCACTTTTTGATCAATTTAATTTATTAAAGTGAACAACTATTTTATATTCAATAATAATAAATATATTTTAAATACATTTATTTTTCTACGGAAGATCACAATTACACTTTTAATATATGTACAACAATAATCTTAATTTTCAAAATATTTTGTTATATACACTGTCACACACATACATTTTTTTGTAAAGATAGATAAAATAAAACTAAAATCCATTTAATCTAATTTCCAAGACATTTCCAAATTTTTTACTCAATTTGATGAACTAAAATGACTGAAAATGAAAACAATTAATGAAATAACAAAATAAATTAAAATAATTTCAAATAAAAATAATTTCAACTAAAATTAATGTGAAAACAGAAAATATAAAAATAAAAACAAATTCAAATGTTAGTTAATTTGATGTACTAAAATTACTGAAAATAAAATTTAATAAAATAATAACGAAATAAATAAAACTGAAAAAAGACAGCTATATTACAATTAAATTATTTTCACTAAGATTAATGTGAAAACAGAAAATAAAAAAACAAATCAAAACACATTAAAATTATATTTTTGTTAATTTGTTAATGTATTAAAATGACTGAAAATTGAAATAAAAATTAATAAAACTAATAACAAAATAAAAATGAAAAAGACAACTAAATTACAATTAAATTACTTTTACTAAAAACACATTCAAATTATGTTTTAGTTCATTTAATGTACTAAAATTACTGAAAATGAAAATGAAAATAAAATAATAACAAAATAAAAATGAAAAAGACAACTAAATTACAATTAAATTACTTTCACTAAAATTAATGTGACAGAAACAGAAAATATAAAAATTAAAACATTCCAATGATATTTTAGTTATTTCATTTGATGTGCTAAAATGACAGAAAATTAAAATAAAAATTAATAAAATAATTACTAAATAAAATGAAACAGAACTAAATTACAATTAAATTACTTTCACTAAAGTTAATGTGAAAACAGAAAACGTAAAAATTAAAAACACATTTAAATTATATTTTAGTTAGTTCATTTGATGTACTAAAATGACTGAAAATATAAAATAAAAATTAATAAAACTAATAACAAAATAAAAATGAAAAAGACAACTAAATTACAATTAAATTACTTTTACTAAAATTAATGTGAAAACAGAAATATGAAAATTAAAAACACATTAAAATTATGTTTTAGTTCATTTGATGTACTAAAATTACTGAAAATGAAAATAAAAAAATAAAATAATAACAAAATAAAAATGTAAAAGACAACTAAATTACAATTAAATTACTTTCACTAAAATTAATGTGAAAACAGAAATATGAAAATTAAAAACATTCAAATGATGTTTTAGTTCATTTGATGTACTAAAATTACTGAAAATTAAAATAAAATGAATAAAATAATTACTAAATAAAATGAAACAGAACTAAATTACAATTCAGTTACTTTCACTAAAATTAATGTGAAAACAGAAAATGTAAAAATTAAAAACGCATTTAAATTATATTTTAGTTAGTTAATTTGATGTACTAAAATGACTGAAAATTAAAATAAAAATTAATAAAACTAATGACAAAATAAAAATGAAACAAGACAACAAAATTGTTACTTTCAGTAAGATTAATGTGAAAACAGAAAATATAACAAAATAAAAAATGAATTCAAATTATGAATAACTATATTAGGATTTCAGTTATTCTAAAATAATATATTATATAATTTTATATAATGCAATTTATTAAAGTGAATATAAATATTTTATACATTTTGATTTGGAAATTATTTATTTATTTGTTTGTTTGTATGTATGTATGTATAATATTATTTGTATTATTTCATCGTTTTCATGACTTATCATCAGTAGAGTATATGCACCGAAATGTTTACAGAATTTTTAGCGTTCTGAACAGTATGTTTTCTTTTTGCTTTAATGACAGCGACACTTGAGCAAACATGAACAAAACTTGATAATCACATTCTCCAATACAGAGAAAGTTCCAGTGCCTTACGCTTCAATGGAATTCAATTTGAGTAGTGACTCGGAAAGAAGTGGCGAGTCTAAATTCTTCGTTATTTTACCATATAACGTTCCTTTGTTATAAATACATCCAAAAGTAGCGAGGCTTTAGTCTTAATTCCACTTTTAAGATTTCTTTTTTGCACCTGCTTTGAGTCATGATCCACAAACCCATGACCAGATCAGAGTACTATACAGAACAAGTCTGTACTTGTGACATTAATGAAAGTTTCCGCAACAGTGAATCAACAACAACAACAATTTATTGCAAAGTGACTCATTAGTTCAGCATCTCGTGTTGTTTTACAGAACGTTGAGTGCTTAAGAATATCTGCAGCCCGTCACAATTGAAAGCATCTCTTGATTTATAGCGTAAGCGTGATGGCCATCAGACGGTGATCTCATGAGAGGAGAGAGGCAGTGTGCATGAGATGAGAACTATTTTGCAGAAAAGAAAATCTTTCAACCTTTCTTTGAGAGGAGAACAGTGGATAGAAGACTCACTTATTAAACCTTCATAACACAAAAATGTCAACATAAATGTCATATCTTGAAATACGGCCCAAAGTGCAGAACTCGGCTTTTTGCCTCTGCCCTCGTACGGCCGGTCAGAAGGGCATCTTTCACCGATGGTTATTATCTCTTCTATAAGAAAAAAGCAAAGAGAAAAGGTGAAGGAAGTTTCAGGTGAGAACAGAAGGGAACACGCTGAAAAATCAAAGACGGACGCTCAGGACAACAGAAATTAGATCAAAGCTATGATGGCGCTCGGGCTGACAGGCAGCAACGATGCTGTATCCATATGGATAAAGCCGAGTAAAAGACCGGGATATGTGCAGATATGCGAGATTTTACTTTGGACCTGAAAAGGATTGATATTGGTGATTTATACTGATTTATACTTAAAATCTGTATCTGAAAGGTTGTCTAATTTGTATCCATTTCAGTCTGTACAAAGTCTTTAGTTTGTATCCATGTTGAGTCTTGTAAGCACAATTAAAATTGGGAATAACATTGTTTTTCAGTGTGACAGTCACTGACTTGATGCTAGAATTATATTAAGTTGTTGCCAGTGTTAATTTTTATTTAATTTTATTTTATTTTATTTTATTTTATTTTATTTTATTTTATTTTATTTTATTTTATTTTATTTTGATTTTTGATTTTTGATTTTTATTTAATTTTATTATTATTATTATTATTATTTTTTAAACCAGTTTCATTATCTGAAAATGTTTGTCTCTGCAAGCCAGTATTTGGTATGATCTTAAATGAATCTTAGAATGATAATTTAATTCGTATCCATTTTGAGTCTTGTAAGCACAATTAAAATTGGAAATAACACTGTTTTTCAGTGTGAGAGTCACTGACTTGATGCTAGAATTTTATTGAGTTGTTGCCAGAGTGTTAATTTTTTATTTTATTTTATTTTATTTTATTTTGATTTAATTTAATTTAATTTAATTCAATTTTATTTTTATTTTTATTTTATTTTATTTTATTTTATTTACTTTTTTTATTATTATTATTATTATTTTTTACCCAGTTTCATTATCTGAAAATGTGTGTCTCTGCAAGCCAGTATTTGGTATGATCTTAGAAGAATCTTAGCATGATTTGCATAAAAAAATAATAAAAAATAAATGTAATTTAATGACTGGACATATTCGAATATTATACAAATTATTTATACAAATTAAAAATTATGAAATGAAATGCTTCTTGCAAAAACAGGCAATTATTAATAAACATATTTACAATGTTTTTAATTTGTCCTGCTACTGGTGTCTCCATTAAATGCATTTTCCCTCAATTTTACCTAATAATTACAGCCATTCAACATTACAGTATAATTGGAAGCTATTATTTCTTATTTTTAGGCTCTGAAATATATAACAACTTTTAATTTAAGTGATTTTAAAACAATCTTCACATAAACTATAAATTGTGTATGCATAAACTATACAGATTAACCTTTATTCAACACACATTTTGACATAATTATGTGTGTTTTCGTCCGATGTAGCGCTACTGGTGAGCTGTCTGAAGCGTCTCAGCAGCGTATGCGTACAGCCGAACATGCAACCTATCCATTTAGGCGGCGTAACCCTAGGTATGTGTCGCCACATTCTCGGGTTATAAAGAATAAAGAAGGGAAAAATTTATCTTCCGAAATGAAGCAGCAAAATCTTCTCAGGTAAAAGTTGTTAGAACTGTGTCTAGGGACAAGCTGGCCATCACACTGCTCTGACCTTATCAGCCCGTTTGTATCCTATTATTTGATTCGTTCTTGTCGCTTATGACAGAACAGCTAATCACGATGATCTTGTGTTCGGAAAAGATTATTTTATTCGCTTACAACAGAAACAGCGAATCTCTTTAAAAACTGTCTGTTGTTTTCATTACATTGCATTTATAATATTTTGTAAAAGTTTTACCCGCCAACTGGAGACTGACACTGTTACATATACTTGCCAACGCAGATTTTTACTTGCATTTGGCATATATATTTGGCATATATATATATATATATATATATATATATATATATATATATATATATGCAAAACCAGCTAAAAGCCATCTAAGTCAAAAATGAGATAATAATACTGAGTGAATGCTCCTGACACTTAGTATATGTCCATCAAATACTTTTACTTCAAACGCGCTAAATTCCAGCCTCAGCCCAATCTATACTTACATAGAAACCTATACAAAGTGGACAGAAAGAAATTCTAATTTTAAAGAAATAAGTCAGATGGATTTAGAGGCTTTTGCATCTGATATATATATATATATATATATATATATATATATATATATATATATATATATATATATATATCTTTATTTCTTTTATTTTTATTTATATTATTTTAATGATTTTTGGGGGGTTGGGTTTTATTTTATTGATTTAATTTGATATAATAACAATAATAATAATAATAATAATAACTATTATTGTTGTTGTTGTTATTATTATTATTATAAATAATAATGATAAATATACACATATCAGGAGATTATGGTAGTCTAAATCTGAATATTAATCTGATAGAAATTATAAATTATATATACTACTAAATAATAGTAACTAAAGTGTATTAATATAATATAACATAATACAATATAATCTCTTTTATTACATTTTTTTTGTTTGTTTGTTTAGTTTCACCCAGTTTCCTTATCTGCCAGGTGGAAAATGTTTGTCTCTGTACACCACTATTGGGTATAATCTTGGAAGAATCTTAAAAGCTCTTATTGATGATTCAAAAAAAAAAAAAATCATTTCATTATTTTGGACATATTAGTGGTTTATTTCTTTGGTTTCACTTTGAACTTGAAAACTATTGAAAAATATTGGTGATTTTGCTGGGATGCTTGCTTTCTTGTCTCCAAGCTCCAAGTGAGTATTAAAATTTAAAAATGACACTGTTTTTCGTTGTTAGAATTATGTTGAGTTGTTGCCATGGTGGTTTGTTTATTTATTTACTTATTTATTTATTACCCAGTTTCATTATCTGAAAATGTTTGTCTCTGCAAGCCAGCATCGTGCAATTTTAGAAGAATTTTAGAAGAAAAAATGTTGTCATTTTATGACTTTGAACATATTAGGATATTATATAAACTAGTGGTTTGTGCATGTAATGGTTTGAATATTTCTTTCATGTTTCACTTTGAACCGGAAGACAACTGGTCTAGGTGATTTTGCTAGGAAGCTAGAATGTTTGGGATTTTTTTTTTTTTAATTAATTGATTGATTGATTGATTATTATTATTATTATTATTATTATTGATTATTGGTGTCTTGATGATGATAATTTATTACTATTATTATTATTGTTGTTGTTGTTGTTATAAATAATTATGCTGTGGTATTATAAATAATAATGATGAATATACACATATGAGTAGATTTTTTTCTTTCTTTCTTTCTTTCTTTTTCTTTTTCTTTTATTTTTTTTGGCTTAGCAAGCCCATATTGACTTTGATCTTAATGATCTGATAAGAAATTTCTGAATCTCATAATATTAAGATTATCTTTGACGGTGGTGTCTTGGCAAATCCGAGCTGAGTTTGAGACATTATTAAAAATCTTTTCTAAAAACTCTAGAGGAGGCACATGTCAGATTATCAGGGGCTTTTTAATGCAGGATAACATCTGAGAAGCAATAAATGTAAGAGACAATTAAAATGACCGTAAATGTAGTTTGACTCATGGCACATTCCTATAACAGTAAAATGGATTGTGTACAGCTGCTGTACGCCTCGTCAGAAAACAGCTGTAGAAGTTATTAATGCGTCTTTACCGTTTAGTCACAAAAGGCAGAAAATACACGTCAAAGTTAAAATGCAAATCTTGTCACTATAATGAGGCCTGGAATCTCATGAATATTATAATGCCGTGTCACTGTTTTCTCAGGTCATTAAAATAGAGGTGAACACAGGCCTGTTGAAACAATTAATCAAAGGGAAATGCTTCATATTGCCTTTTTTCTTGGCAGGTTTTCGTTCTTAATGAAATTACCGAGCTGGTTTGAAGGTATTGTTTGTATATAAGGCAAACTGTCTGGAGTTTATCATCAAACCCTTAAGCTGCTAGTCACATCCCACGGGACAGAAAGACAGGAAGCTGTAATTAAACCTAAATACAGGCTTGACGTGAAGGTCTTATAAAGCCGGTGGCTGCGTTGTTTCCTGTCTGACCCACAGGAAGGTTTTATTGCTCAGGGATTTACCTTTCCAGAGCTCAGGAGACGCAAGGAGCTGTTTCATTAAAGTGTCATTCTCAGATGTTTCTCCTAAACATCCTTGGGAGAAATAACAATAGTTGTCATACAGTAAGAGGAAAGAGCTCTAAAATGAGTATGGAGAACGGCTCAGATCGCTCCATATTTCAAGAGAAATGAATTCATATCGACATCTCTGACTTTTGCTGACTTTGGTATATATTGACGAATCTTGACAAAAGTACAGTTTCTCAATATTTTAAGAATCTAGGGGAGACACTTGTGAGATTTGAGATCATGGGAGTCTTTTGTCAGTTGAAAATGATTTATCTACTGTAAAAGGATTATAATATAATATAATATAATATAATAGTATTTATTGGATTGAATAGTATTTTTAACTTTTTTTTATTCTGCATATATTAATTGTGTAATTGTAATTAATCATCTACTGTAGAAATTATAATATACTATAATTATTTTGTAATAATAATAGTAATACTAATAATACTATTAATTCATTTTAATTCTACATATAATTGTGATACAGTATAGTGTACTATGGTATCGTGTAGTGTAGCATAGTATAGCATAGCATAGTATAAAACTTTAAGTAGATTTATTTCTTTATTTATTTGTTATTATTGATATTATATTTGTAATTCTGCATATATTAATATAATGTGTAATTGTGATTAATCATACTGTAGAAATTATAATATAATATAATATAATATGAAAGCTTTTTATTTTAAAATAATATTAATACATTTTAATAATCTGCTGTAGACATTATATAATATTTATTTGTACATTATATTAATATATGCTGAATTAAAAATCTAATAATAATAATAATAATAATAATTGTACATATTACATGTATAATTGTGATATAGTGTAGTGTAGTGTAGTATAGTGCAGTATAGTATAGCAGAGCATGGGATAGCATAGTATAAAACTGTGTAGGTACATTTATAATAATAATAATAATAATCATTCATTGTTATTATTATTATTATTATTATTATTATTATTATTATTATTATATGTTTGATTCTGCATATATTAATATAATATGTAATTGGGATTAATTATATGCTGTGGAAATAATATAATATAATATAATATAATATAATATAATGTGTGTTTCCCTGCTGTTCCTGTCTGGAGTTACCATTTGTGGATGTTATTAAAGACTTTTTGTTATATTTCATTTTCCTACATCTCCTTCTACACACAGCGTGACACAAGATCCGACCTAAATATATAGAAGTTGCCACTCGCGAGTGTCACACTGTGTGTAGAAGGAGAGGCTGGCAATGAGGTCAGGGCTGGACGACGCCACCATCAACTCTCTGTTCTGGATTGGGGCCAATTACTACCGTCCTGTGGACCTCCCAGACACCACAGGACTGAGCTGGAGGGAAGGGATCCTCCGTGTCTGGAGAGTGTCCGGCCCCAGTCCAGAACCAGCCCACCGGCCCACCCAGAGCCCAGCCAACCCACACCCCGACTCGCGGAGCCAGAGCCCGAGCCCGAGCCAGAGCCGAGAGCGACAGAGCCATCACCAACGGGAGTGACAGCGCGAGAGATTGCTACAGAGCTTGTGCCTTTCGAGTCCGACCAGGTGCGAGAGCCGGCCACAATGCCCTCGACGGTGGATGTTCCAGTGGGGCGTGAGGGTGCTGAGGACAGCACCACCCACTGCACCGGCGCTGAGGGTGAGCAATGTCTGGATCTGGGACATTTAAATGTGGAACAAGATTTGATTGATTTCTCTGAGGATATATATGTGGAACTTCCTGCCTACCCCGAATAATCCGTCTGCCTTGAACTTTCTGCCTGTCTGGATTTCCCACCCACCCTCCCTCTGTTATCTCCTCCTATCGGCCCTGCTGCCTCAGTCCCACCACCGCTGTCTCCTGACAGCCCCGCTGCTCACCCTCAGCCCACCATCTGTGTGGTAGGCTCGCCACGGGTCTGCCAGTCTTCATCGGCATCATGGCTGGAGGATCCCTCGTCTCCGCCTCCAGGCTCTGAGTCCTGGACTCCGCCTCGGCCCTTCGACCCAGCGGCTCCACCCCGCCTCTCAGCTCCCTCGTCTCCACCGTCGCCCGTCGGTCCACCAGCTCCATTGGGCTCCATCGTCCCTCCGTCTCTGCCTTGGCCCTCCGGATCCTCGGTGTCACCCAAGATCATCGGCTTGCCGTCTCCGCCTCGGGCTCCACCTCCACCTGCTCCGCCTCCATTGGTCGGCCCCCTGGAGGAGGCTCTTCCTCATTCATGGCTCCTCTCTCCATCGGCTCCGCCGTGGGCTACCATCATGGCTGCGGTCTGGGTCTCGCCTGGCTCCTCCTGCTCCGAGTCCCTTCTGTCTCCTCCATGGCTCCTCCCTCCATCGTCACCACCCTGGCCTTTGTTTGTTGTCCTCCTCCCGGGAGTCCATCCTCTGCCTGAGCCTCCTCCTACACTGACTTTTTGTTACCTTCCCACGTCCACTCCTTTGTTTTTGTTTTTTCTACGGCGCGAAGTCACACCTTCCGGAAAGGGGGGAGTAATGTCACACCCCTGTGGACTATTTATGTTGGTTTCTCCACTCTGTGCCCATATATGGTCTTTCCTGTTCCATTCCTTGTTAAGTCCTTATCGGTTAATCACCCACACCTGTCCTTGTATCGTTAGCACCCCTTTATAAGTTGGATTCAGTTCAGTGTTGTTTGTCGAATCTTAAAGTTATGTTGGTGTGTGTTTCCCTGCTGTTCCTGTCTGGAGTTACCATTTGTGGATGTTATTAAAGACTTTTTGTTATATTTTGTTTTCCTACATCTCCTTCTACACACAGCGTGACTAATATAATATAATATAATATAATATAATATAAAAGCTTTTTATTTTGTAATAATAATAATACATTTTTAATCCTACATATTACATTAGTAATTGTGATTAATAATCTGCGGTAGGGATACATTATATTATAATTTTTATTTTCTAGTAGTAGTAATAGTAGTAGTAGTAGTAATATTAATAATAATAGAAATAATAATAATAATTTTAACTCTACATATTAAATGTGTAATTGTGATATAGTATATTGTGTATATATATATATATACTATAGTACTAGTATAGTACTATACTACACTACACTACAGCATAGTATAGTACTGTGTAGTATGGCAAAGCATGGCACAGTATAGTATAGTATAAAAGTATTTAGGTATATTTATAATAATAAATAATATTATTATTATATTTATTTATTTCTGCACATATTTATGCAATGTGTAATTGTGAATAATCATATGCTGTAAAAATAATATTATAGTATAGTATTGCTTAGTATTAGTATGTACTTAGTAAATGTACACTGATGATGTATTATTATTATTATTATTATTAATAATCACATACAAATTATAATATGCATGCATGTGTGTTAGGTTAATGTAAAATCGGGATCCTGCAGCAATAGCAACTGAGCAAAATTCTTGAGGAGAACCAGGCACTAAAATCTGGCATTTCTACTTTTTGGTATTTAATTTTTTCCCCCCTCATTTTCCCTTCCCTCACACTGAGGTTTACTGGCGGCTTCGTTATCCAGGAAAGAATCAGGTTTTTCCCTTGTTCAATTATTCACTATGCAGTCACAGACAACCATTAAACTTTCATAGGTGGCAATTTGGAGGTAGAGTTAGGCCTGCAGTGAGGTACGGATGGGCCGGATGGGCCGTGCGTCTGTGCCAGGACCGAGACGCGCTCTGGCATGTTGAGAAAAATAGATAACACTTCCTGACCTGACAAGTGTTCTCCAGGTCTTGGCACTTGCACGCCGGTGGCAGCGAGCGGAGGCAATGATGTCAGGCGAGATGCTGAAGCTGCGAGTGAGAATCATGGTATGTGTGTGAGCTTTTACAGCCAATTCGTCCACCCACCTCTGCAGGCGCTGAAAATAAACAATTAAATAAATAAAAAATCCACCGCTGACATCACAGCCCCACAAAAGATGAGCGATCGCTTGACTGAAAATATGGCTGCTTGTGAGTCAGATGTGCTTCTCATCTGGAAAGAGGGAATGTTTTTTCCCCGGATCGAGCTCGGCTTCACTCGAGTCGTGGGTGGGACTTTTTTTCCCCCGCGTGTTTATTCTTTCTTCTGTTGTAAGTCGATAAACCAATGACTGCACTACAGTCTTGAAATGTATTTTTAATATACCTAAATATATATAAAATATAACAAATTCTTTTGATGATGATTTAGCTGCATGTGTTTTTTATATATCTCGTATTTACATCTGCATTATATGTATTCATTCAGCAGATGCTTGCACAACAATAATGCAATACAATCAGTGATTGGTCATATATACGTGTATATCTCAAATATTATCAATAGACTTATTTCGTTTTATGTTTACAACATAAAACAAATAAACAAACAATCATCACAGGCATAAAAAAATATATTATATTATATTAGATTAGATTAGATTAAATTACATATTATTTGATGAGTATGTCATTATGGGTCAATTTCTGTTAAATGAATGCATGAATAAATGAATAAATAAATAAATATCACAAGACTTCCAGCCTTAAGAATTGTATTATATTATATTATATTATATTATATTATATTATATTATATTATATTATATATTATTTGATGAGTATTTCATTATGGGTCAATTTCTGTTAAATGAATGAATGAATAAATAAATAAATAAATAAATATCACAAGACTTCCAGCCTTCAGAATTGTATTATATTATATTATATTATATTATATTATATTATATTATATTATATTATATTATATTATATTATATATTATTTGATGAGTATTTCATTATGGGTCAATTTCTGTTAAATGAATGCATGAATAAATGAATAAATAAATAAATATCACAAGACTTCCAGCCTTAAGAATTGTATTATATTATATTATATTATATTATATTATATTATATTATATTATATTATATTATATTATATTATATTATATATTATTTGATGAGTATTTCATTATGGGTCAATTTCTGTTAAATGAATGAATGAATAAATAAATAAATAAATAAATATCACAAGACTTCCAGCCTTCAGAATTGTATTATATTATATTATATTATATTATATATATTATATTATATTATATTATATTATATTATATTATATTATATTATATATTATTTGATGAGTATTTCATTATGGGTCAATTTCTGTTAAATCAATGAATGAATGAATAAATAAATAAATAAATATCACAAGACTTCCAGCCTTCAGAATTATATTATATTATATTATATTATATTATATTATATGGTATTGTATTGTAGTGTATGGGTTAAATACTGATAAATAAATAAAAAAACATCACACAAAATATTTTTTATATTATATTAGAGTACAGTATATTTGAGTATTTCATCATGGGTTAATTACTGATAAATAAATAAATAAATAAACATCACACAAAATGTTTTTATGTTATATTATAGCATAGTATATTTCAGTATTTCATCATGGGTTAATTACTGATAAAAAGTAATAAATAAATAAATTAATTAATTAATTAAATAAACATCACACAAAATATTTTTATATTATAGTATAGTATAGTATATTTGAGTATTTCATCATGGGTCAATTACTGATAAATAAATATATATAAATAAACAAACAAACAAACATCAAATATAAATTATATTATATTATATTATATTATATTATATTATATTATATTACATTTTTAATGCGATTTTCGATTTGTTTTTACCAAAGCAACCATTTTATTTTATTTGAGCACTAATTATTGTAAATTCTGTGTCAATTTCTGTTAGTGGGTAATAAATAAATAAATAAATAAATAAATAAATACAGAAATACAGAAAATTTTGTCTGCACCAATACATGGTTATAAATAATAACATTTAACTACTTTTTTTTTTTTTTATATATAACTAAAGTGGGGGTTTAGATTAACATTTTGTTAAATTAAAATTATGAATTGATTCATTGTAATTAGTTTAAGCAGAGTTATGGAAATTATGAGTTATGAAAGTGATCATGACACAGTGTTTGCAAACCGTTTTTCTTCCTTAATGTGACACATTTAACACACAAAAGAGGATATTCAGTAATGCTGGACTGCCCTTCAGGAATTGATTAAATGACAGTGAGGAGTTGGTAGGCTTGATGATGTCAGCACAAAGGCAAAGTCGTTTGCGATATCATACACAGTACTGAATATTCAATATGTCGTCCCGCTTAGTGGTCTACTTTTAGAAACCTGCACTGATTCTCCATTAAACCATGTTTCACATAGAAAACATGTTAACTTTCTTTTTATAGTTCTTGCGTTGTCAAGCTTTGCTTTGGGTTTGCTGGATCGCTTTGCCAGCTCTCGTCGTTTGTTTGGTCTCCAGACAGAAGATTCCCCTTCATTCAAGGACGTAACAAACGCTCTGCAATCATGCCCTCCGTGCTGCATTCTTCCAGCCTTCAGAATGGAAAAGAGCGGCATGAATCAGGCTGTGTGGGCCGACTAACAGCGTTTGCCCGAACAAATAACTCCCACTCACAGCACCTTCACTTCTCTGTCCTTCTGCAGACGCAGGGAAGCTCAGTTTATTTCCATAACATAGCACAAACACACACACACACACACACACACACACACAAATAAAGAGACAGATCGAGATGAATAAATATATGAATGATCTAAACTCTGGGAAATGCTGTTTTGCATTTGAGGACAGCAGAAGTACTACACAAGACAATGTTTGCCAACATTCAATCTGCTTCTGGGTTTTATTGCTCAGATGTTGCTCTCTTATATCTCACAAGACTAAACTTCTCCTAAATGTCTTTATTTAAATTGCTAGTATAAATGTCACAACAGTAAGTACATTTTGATGTAAGAATAAACTAAAAACTGAATGTGTTTGTAAATGTACTGTATTTTCTTGCAAAATTAACTCATTTAATACATTTTTTTATTATTATTATTTAATATAATTATTATTGATATCTGGTTGTGATTAATATTTTGCCAAAACAGAAATCAAAAATGTACAGTTTGATATGATTAATGGAAATATATGAAACTTACAAATTCAAAGCTAGATGTGATCTTGAAACAATTTCTCTTCATTAATGTGACATTTTACATGAATAATAATAATAATACATTATCATTTAATATAACTTGAAGTTTGAAAATAATAAACTACAATTGAAGAAAAAAATTGTGTACATTTTTATTTAAATGCTATTTGAATATTTTTATTAAAATACTTTGGAACATTTTAGTATGAATATTTTGTTAAGTCACACTTAGTTTGAGATGATTAATGGAAGTGACATTTAACATGTATAATAATAATAATAATAATAATAATCATAATACATTCTAATTTGTATATAATATAATTCAAAATTAAAACTGCAATTAAAAAAAACTTTCTGGCCTTTTTATATTATTTATATATATTTATTAAAATATTAAATCAGAGTTATGAATTAATTAATTGAAATTTACAGTTGCTGATTAATGGAAATGAATAACACTTACCAATTCAAAGCTAGATGTGATCATGAAACTATTTGTTTTTGACATAACATTTATTATGAATAACAATAATAGTAATAATACATTCTTATTTTCATTTAATTTAACTTGAAGTTTGAAAATAAAAACTACAACTGAAGAAAAAATAATAATAAATATTTGTGTACCTTTTCAGAATGTTATTTATATATATTTTTTTATTAATGTTTTGGATCATTTTGGTATGAATATTTTGTTAAATCACACTCATTAATTAATTCATTGAAATTTACAGTTTGAGCTGATTAATGGAGGTAAATGTGACATTTAATATGTAATAAAATAATGATAATAATAATAATAATAATAATAATAATAATAATAATAATAATAACAAATTCTCATTTTCATTTAGTTTAACTTCAAGAACAAAAGTTAACTAAAAGTTAACTAAAACTGAAAACAATTAAAACAACAATTAATAATAAATAATAATAATAATAATAACTTATGTAAAATGAATGAATAAATAAATGCAGAGAGACATGTCAAAAATTAATTGTAAAATATTTAATTAAAATATAAAAATAAAAACTACTTCAAAATGTTAATAAACACTATTAGTGTATTAATGATACTAAAATAACACTGCATTAATCTAATTTTTGGGTTTTAGATTTCCTTCAAATTGTATTCATTAGAATAAAACAGGCTTTGGTTGTTGGCTTGAGATAAAATGGGCAAAAAAATGACATTGAATGTGTGAACTACATCTTGAGAACAGAACATCACAGAGATTTCAGTTCAGGAAAGACTTGAGACCAGTATGAAACCACACCAAACATCCTAGAACTGTGACATCTAGTTTTTTGCACCACTCACATGTTCTTCAGAAAAGCATTCTGCTCCATTTGCTGTAGCTTGTGTTTCAAGGACATGCTTGAGTTATGCAAATCCAGTGTCAATCAAACATGTCACTAGCATCTTACATTAGGACTCAGAGGGACTGGACCTCATCCAGAAACCATTATGAACTTGTGCCTGGAATCGAGGCGTTCACAAATCCAGACTGGATGTTATGAAATGAGCAGAGTGTGGAATAAAGGCCTGATAATAATGTGCGGTGCGGGTGGATGATTTGGCCCCCGGATGAACTCTGTTTGTACTCACAGAACTTTATTAACATCTGAGCAGCCTACATTCCCTCTGCAAAATAAAATATGACTGGCCTGTCAGAGGCGAGGTCAAATAACCGGCCTAAAACAAATCATTTCTAGGACCGTTGCCTTAAACTGCCTGCATCTTCCTTTATAAAAATCAGGTCGGCATTTAATTGTCTCTGACTTTTGAGTCTTTTTGTACATTCTACTAAGTGTGTGTGTGTGTGTGTGTGTGTGTGTGTGTGTGTGTGTGTGTGTGTTTGGATAGTATAAAGTGAATTTAACTGTTGTTATACAGACATAATAATAATAACAATAATTATAATAATATAATAATTATTATAATATAATAATAATAATAATTATAAATTATATATATATATATATATATATATATATATATATATATATATATATATATATATATATATAATTTCTAATCAATTGTATTTTTAACAATTTACCAATATTTGCCACTATTCTTCAAACCACTATAGGTTTTACCGATTTGCCATAAAATTTTTAATCATATATAATAAAATAATATAAAATAAAATAAAATATAACATAACATAATAGTAGTATACAAGTATTTTAATAAAAGTATTATTATTTTTATCATTATTATTATTATAGTAGTCTATAGACAATAGTAGTCTAACGCTGATTACTAATCTGATAGGAAATGTAAATGATATATTCTACTGCTAAATGCCAGTCATTAAATATATAATATAATATAATATAATAATAGTAGTATACAAGTATTTAAATAAAATTATTTATTTATTTATTTATTTATTTATTTATTTATGATAAATATAGACATATATGAGATTATAGTCTAAATCTGATTATTAATGTGATAGGAAATATAAATTATTTATTCTGCTGCTAAATGCCAATAATTAAAAATATAATATAATATAATAATAGTAGTAGTATACAAGTATTTAAATCAAATTGTTGTTATTATTATTATTATTATTATAAATATACATATATATGAGATTATAGCAGTCTAAATCTGATTATTAATCTGATAGAAAATATAAATTATATATACTACTGCTAAATACTAATAATTAAAGTGTAATACATTTATAATATAATATTTTATATTTAACATCATATTTTCTAAACAAATATAATAACATTTAATATGATCACGTTTACTTTTATATATTTTAATAAGTACAAGTCAGAATAAGTATGTTGTTTTATATATACATAAATATATCTGTTATGCTTAATGACAACCTAAGATTATTTCATTTCATTAATATGACTCATTCCTAGTAAAACCCACTTCCATTTACTCTAAAGTAAATGTTAATGTTAATATCTTAAGGTTAATGTGTTTAAATATTGATTCAGGTATAATAGTATGATAATGATTATGGGGAAACGTCTTGTTCACTGACACTGTTAGCAAATGAGTCTTTGCTCTTTTCAGTGCCAGACAGAAGTGTTAGCACTGATTCTGATTCTCAGTTTGTGTCGCATTTGATAAAAATACTGCGCCATTTTACCATTTATCTAAAGAAAAACAGCAGATTTGGCCAAACTGTAGAAGACCGTGGGGAGTTTGTAAGAAACTTTTATTTGCAAACAGTCATTATTCTTGCACTTCTGTTCCGTAGCACAGAAATGACACGCTTCACCTTTAAAAAACAAATGACAGCCTTAGGGACCTTATGGAGGGTACAGAAAGCATCATAACATCTCAGAACTCCTAATACACTTTTTCAAGCTGATAGAAAGTCAAACAGGTCATGTAAAAAATTAAAACGCACGGTTCCTTGTGTTTGTATGTCTTCACACGGTGTAATTAAATATTTTTTGTTTGTTCCCATTAAGATTAGAATGGACTAATCTCTTCAATATGACGTCAGGGCATTTGCTTAGAAATGAAATAGTTTTTGCAAATGTAATCCAGTGTCCCTGGATGCTGATGGCAATCTTTCAGCAGAAGCGAGAGACGCTTCTGTATGACACGATTTCTCAGAGGCCTTTGACCATTGCATCCATGTTGGATTAACTTTGTAGGACTAACAACACTTGCGAAAACCTCAGATAACACAAACTTTGGAATGACATTCAAAACCTCCTCAGACAGCTTGATTGACAGGCGATCCGTATTTATTGTTTGAATTTTTTAAGTGACAACATTTTAAAGCTGAAACCTTGTTTCATGTCTTGTCTAGGGTTGGGTATCGAAAATCGATTCCGATTCCAGAATCGGATACTTATTGAGAAATTAAAATTTCGATTCCTATGTGCGGTTCTTTTTTTCTTTTTCTTTTTTCTTTTTTTTCTTTCTTTTTTTCCATCTGTGAGGACCCGACCTAGCGATCTGCCAGGACCTTGCTCTCTGATCTAAGTAGGGCTATTCGATTTCGAAAATTTTGGAATCGAGTCCGATTCCTGGTTCTAGAATCGATGAGATTCGATTCCAAGAATCGATTCCTCACTGTTGTTTTCGATTCTTTTCGATTCTTGTTGTTTATAGGATGGAGGAACCTAATTTGACTGTAGAATATAAAGGTCTTAGAAAGTAGCCTAATCATAATATGAAGCTTTATTTTGAAAAATTATGATACATTTCTGTATTTAAATAGTAATTTTGTCTGCATTGCACATGAAATTAGTCATAGCCCACAACGCAACAATGGACACGTGTTTATTGGATGAATAGAACAAGGCACAGTTCAGCTGAATGATGTGTACTTCAATGGTATGCTTTGCGCAAAATTAACAAACTGTACACTGAAACAAAATAACCAGAACAGCAACACTGATATAAGAGCTCGTGGTTTATGTGTCAAATCAGATGTGCTCTTGGCGTTTTCTTTCAGAGTTATTATAGAAAGGTTAAAAGTAGCATTTTATTTAAGATGGAAATAGAATCAAGACCCTGTTCTGTTTCATTTTAAGGCCGTTTCACCGTAAAATAACTTTTGAATCGTTTTTTAACTGGTTCATTAAAACGATCTATCCGAAAGAACCGTTTCGTGGAAACGAATCAGACTTCTAATCACTATCAGCGAGCTAGGCTGCATCCTCAAACTCAGACGTGCTCAGTACCGACTCCTTTTATTCAGTTTATTTCGTGAATCGATGTTCAGCGACGTTTGATGACAACAGCCGAGATATGCAGCCTTCGTATGATGCAGCCTTTCGTTTAAGAGGCGCCTATAGATTTGCTGAACTGAAAACGGCTATGACTGGAGAGTCGATTCACCTTGATGGAATCGATTCCAAACTTTGTAATCGACTCTCGATTCCCAACGCCTCGGAATCGAGGAATCGATTCTTTTTGGAATCGACTCCCAGCCCTAGATCTAAGGGCATAGCGCTCCACAGAATGGCTACACTTGCGATCAGAAGTAATAAAAGCAAAGTATAATATTTGTGATAAGCTAAACATGTTGCAATAGATGTGTCACCACCAATATGACAAAGCATTTTAATTCAACAGATCGTTAAAGATCCCAAACACGATTCAAATACCAACGTGATTCTATTCCTAAATTACCATTGTAATTCATCTGTTTGATTCCTCAACCTTTCTTCCGTGTAGCATACGATCATTCTAGTGTGATTTGAACATTCAAATCTGCGTTCGTGCTGCCGCTGACCTAAAGAGAGCCACTGTCAAGTATATGAACAGTTTTTCAACCAAACAGTTAATTATTTCTGTTACAAATTTTCAAATAATCACAAAAGTACTGGGATAAAAGTTAATAGTCCGGTTATAAATTCTAATATGTACGGTAGAGATCAAAATAGGGTAAATCATCCTTTTGAAAGTTAATTTGACATTCCAAATAATGTTAAAGATTTATCGATTACGTCGTTATGCCAGTAGGTGGCGAAAGGGGGCTGTTAATAATGTATTTGTCTTTGATCATTCATTCAAAAACACTGATTCATCCAGTAATGAAACAAGTAAATCTTGAGTGAATCACTGAATCATTCACCTATGAATTAGGCTTACATGTGATTTTGTTTAGTTGTCTAATGTTTTCTTTTTTTCTTCAGAATCGTAAGAGAACCACAACTTCCATTTAAAAAAAATAACAACAACCTAATTTATCCAGAATCACGCAGCTCTATTTTGCAAACAGCTTTTAATTGAATCTTGTTTTTATGTAGGCTGTTGATTTTGTTCATGGTATTCAGCTGCAACTAAATGTTCTTTTATTTTATTATTAAAATCATCTTTTATTCACATTAAAAGCGGAATCGGAATCGATAAAATTCTAACGATACCCAACCCTAGTCTTGTCTGTCGGCTTGTTGTCAGTTTCCTCCTTTGCTCTGCGATGTATTTTTCACTTTGTTAGAACATGATGTGTAGTGTGAGAGCGGCATTGTTTTTCGGATGCAGCAACAGTAACTAAGGAGGGCGGATTTTTGCGAAGGGTCAATTGCTGCCGAACACATTCGTTGTGTCTGGTTAACTGTACACATGACCACATAACATGCATTATAATATAGCTGTATTTTAAAGCCATTACTTAAAGACATAACTTTGAGATTTTATTTATTTATTTATTTATTTATAGGTGGACAATATAAAGCTGTTGATCATGTAAAGAAGACATGAACTTTGTAAAAATGGCAAATGTAATATTTTTATGGGATTTTATCCTTAACCTTCAGTATTAAATGCATTTGAAATATATCACATAGAAAATATATAACGCTTATCTTCAATTATCATGGATGTTTATATAAAATTGTAAAAATGCCTATTTTTGGAGTGCATTTTACACAAAATACTTCTTTAGTCTACTTCAGAATTTTGCATTTAATCCAACATGTTACAGTTGAGGTCAAAAGTTTACATCCCCCTTTTAGAATCTGCAAAATGTTAATTATTTTACCAAAATAAGAAGGATCATACAAAATGCATGTTATTGTTTATTTAGTACTGACCTGAATAAGATATTTTACATAAAAGATACATATAGTCCACAAGAGAAAATAATAGTTGAATTTATAAAAATAACCCGTCATTCTTAATACTGTGTTGTTACCTGAATGATCCACAGCTGTTTTTTTGTTTAGTGATAGTTGTTCATGAGTCCCTTGTTTGTCCTGAACGGTTAAACTGCCTGCTGTTCTTCAGAAAAATCTTCAGGTCCCACAAACTATTTGGTTGTCCAGCATTTTTGTGTATTTAAACCCTTTCCAGTAATGACTGTATGATTTTGAGATCCATCTTTTCACACTGAGGACAACTGAGAGACTCATATGCAATTATTACAAAAGGTTCAAACACTCACTGATGCACCAGAAGGGAAAAAAAACATACATTAAAAGCCAGGGGGTGAAAATAATTAACATTTTGCACATTCTGAAAGGAGGGTGTAAACTTTTGACCTCAACTGTACTTTCCATTTCTTTGCAAGTATTTGTGAAATTTACTAGCAATTTCTAAGTGAAAATTATTTCTACACATTTTATTTTTTAGTGTACACTGTATTTTTTTTTTTTTTATTGTAAATTATTGGAGTACATTTTACAAGAAAATACTTTTTCACTTCTTCTACCTCAAATGTACAAGTTTAAAACAATGTGTTACTTGCAGTTTCTTTGTAATTATGATATTTAGCAATTTCTGAGTGAAAACTGTTTCTACACCAATTTGTTTTTTAGTGGCAGCTCACTTACGTGTTGCCAAATCCACAGTTTTCCCACAGAGTTGGGCTACTTTTACATTGTTGTGTGTTTTTCTTTAGTTTGTGGGTTAACTCTGAAAACTAATTCGCTGGTGGGGGGGAACCACAAAAAAACACAATTTGGTTGTTTTTAGGATAGTTGATTAGCAGTTGGGCTGGTTTTTTTTCACAGACCTGGCAACCCTGACTCAAACAGTGCTACCATTTGTCCTTCTTGCTGGGGGAGGCAATAGCATGACTTATTGATTTGTTTCTCTTGATAGTAAATAAGGATTATATGCATTACAATCACAGGACGTCCTACAGTAAAGGTTGCTCATGCCGCTTCACTGGTCAGTGGGTTATTTTTCACTCAGGTCACTCATTGATTCTCCTTTGACCTACAAATCTGTACCCGTGTCTGTATGCATGAATCCAGAGAAATGGCACAGTCACTCAGTAATCTTTATTCTGATGGCTCCTAATCTCTGCTTGCTGTTCAGATGAACACTGGAGTGCTTCTGTGACATAAATAAGTGTGAGCAGTAAATAACCTCATTTATTCATACAGACTGCATCTTTTTAAGCCTGTAATTGGCAGTGATGTAATTAAGAGATTGTGGGGAGTGGATTTTGAAGATGCTTGTGACACAGAAAGGACATTGTGCATCAGTGTCACGGCTGCTGAATTGAGAACGCTTTTCACTTTCGGTTCAACTCCTGAATTTGATTGGAGGCAGAACTGCACCTGTTGCCGTTGGGATTTTAGAGATACGTGTTTTAGACTCAAACTTGAGCCAAAAATAACAGGCAAGCAGCACTTCTATCCATTAAGAGGATTTGTTTGTGTGTGGGACAGAGAGAAGGAGCGAATCTTGTCATGAGATATTGGAAGTGCTGTGGATGTGCATGTGGATGTGCATCTCGTTTTAACAAGTTTATCACTGATTCACTGAAAAATAATTGGTGTAGAAATATTTTTTACTCAGAAATTGCTAGTAGACTTCACATTTAATTACTAAGAAATGGCAAATAATCCACTGAACATCAAATTTTAAAGTTTAAAAACTGAAATAGTATTTTCTTGGCAAATATATTTTATTTACTACTTAATTTGGAGAGGGGATGGGGTGAAAAACATTTTTACAGTGTTTTTTAGTCCCTGCTGGAAGCCTCAAAAGTTTCCATTAGATATCTTCTTATATGTTTATTACACTGTAAAAAATGTAGACATTTTTTAGACATTATTGGAGTTTTACAAGAAAATGCTCTTTCAGTCTTTCTACTTCAAAATGTTTAATTTAATGTGTTACTTGCCATTAAAACTGTTGCATGGAATAAGGCCAGTTTAAAACATAACATAAAAAACATTTAAAAAAAAACAAAACATTGCAATGCCAAAACCTGCAATTATTTGTGATGTAAAATAAATCCTTTTAGGTGTAGATGTAGGTGTAGAGGTGTAGATAGAAAGAAAGAAAGAAAGAAAGAAAGAAAGAAAGAAAGAAAGAAAGAAAGAAAGAAAGAAAGAAAGAAAGAAAGAAAGAAAGGAAGGAAGAAACAAAGAAAGAAAGAAACAAAGAAACAAAGAAACAAAGGAAAAGAAACAAATAAAGAACCATTTAATCATTTTGTTGCCTAATAATCAATGACATTTCTGTGTTGATGCAGAAAGAAAGAAAGAAAGAAGGAAGGAAGGAAGGAAGGAAGGAAAGAAGGAAGGAAGGAAAGAAAGAAAGAAAGAAAGAAAGAAAGAAAGAAAGAAAGAAAGAAAGAACCATTTAATAATTTTGTTGCCTAATAATCAATGACATTTCTGTGTTGATTAGAGTAAATAATGCACAAATCTGAACATAAATCTTTTGTTCCAGATTCATACACATTATTATTTATTTTAAGTCTTTATTTAAATGTTTTTTTCTGTTCTCATGTCAGATATGTATGTATGCATGCATGCATGTATGTACCAGGAGCACCCTTAAAAAAACACAACAAATTCCTTGTGTGTTTGCGTACACCTGGCGAATAAAGTTAATTCTGATTCTGATGCAATTCAGTACATTTCCTTTTTGCATCCTGATATTTACTTGCAATTTACTAATGAAAACTGTAAATCCTTACACCATTTTTAGAATGCATGAAAATTTAATGGCAGTAAATGTTTTTATGTGAATTTAGAAATTATTTTAGTAATTTCATCATTTCTGAGATGATTATTTTCCAGTAGGTTTCCCAAACTCTCCCCCAAACACAAACTCATGTTATTGATTGATGCACAACACAAATCATACTGTAGCAATGCTGAGCTTTGGCACCACTCAGAAAATATAAAAATCTAGTTTGCAATTCTGTTCACACACAACTTTTTAATCTGTTTGCTGTCCAATTTAATTGATAAAATTAGTCAAAATTAATAGTCTAATTATTTTGTTGCCTAATAACTAATGGTAGTTCTCTGACTCAATTCAGTACTAATTCGTGTCATTCAAATTCATTTCCAATTCAGCTTCTTTTGGAATGCAATTTAAATTTCAACTTTTGAATGTGAAATTTGCCCAATCCTGAAAAAAAACATGTTTCGTGTCACATGCTGGACAGCACGTTCATCTGCTTTGCTGCGTCCTGAAACAAGCACTTTGTTCCTGCGAAGTACAGCTAACGATGCAATTCACACAAATTGCTTTTTAATGAAGACTCATGACATCTGTAATTGCTTTTAACGGCTATTATCTAAATGTAAGTTGGAATAAAGAGGCTTCCTTCTTGGAATCTGGTGCGCTGCTTTAAAAAACTTCAGGGAAGCATGAAACGTGGAGGCTATTATAAATCACATTTCCTTTCTCTGTAGTAACAGTCACGAATGAGTTATCTGACACTTTGCATGGAGAAACGTGTTGACCATTTATCTGTGTTTCCAGTGTTGATTTTTGGAGATAAGCAGGCAAACGCTCCAGGAGTATGATAATTCCTTGCATGTCTAATGGGCCCTTCAGTTGGCAGTTAATAAGAATTAATGACAGGCTTAACGCTGCGACGCAGTCAGGAGAGAAAGATCCAGGGTTGGCCACTAAGCAGAGAGGTCACTTCTTTCTCTAAACGCTAGCACTTTTTTGCAGTAACAGATGGGTCAGTTCAAGGACAGATGATGCATTAGTGATAAGAACTGAACCTTGAAGCATGTACATGATGTGTGACACTTGAAAGAATTGGCACGGTTTTCACAGAACTATAGGAAGGCATTGTGAGGGACACAGTAGTAGTGGTGAGTTTTGTACTGGCAAACACTACTCAGAAAATAGAAAAATCTAGTTTGCACCACAGCAGCTTTTGAATCTGTTCCCGACCACATTTGCAATCCAGTTTAATAGATGTCACTTCCAGTCGAACTCACAATTTACATCTGGCACAGTTATTCTGACATCTCACCTATTATGAGATGTGACATATCAAAGCCAAATGATATTCATCTACTGAAAAAAAACAGGAATTATTTCTAAAATCTGTCAAGACATCAGCGGTATCAGATTGAAACGTGTAACATATGAAGAAAGAGAGGATATGGGTCAGAGCTTGCTGTTAAAAATATTGTGTGACAGATGATGGTCACACACTTTCACCCAACAGGAGGTTCCCTGGCTCTCTGCGGGAAGGCATGATGGGACGTTTGCAGGAAATAACAGGCCAAATGAAGGTTAATAATTGGAGAGCAGCCCTGCTGTTAATTCTATGTGACAAGAGTAGAAAGTAGCCAGAAAAGAGAAGAGATAGATAGATAGATGGATGGATAGGTGGATACATAAATGGACAGATAGATATGTGGATGGATGGTTAGATAAGGTAGATGTAGGATGAATTAATGGATAGATAAGACAGATAATGTACAGAATGGATGGATAGGTAAGATAGATGGATGATAGATTGATGGATAGTTAAGATGGATGGATGGAAGGATAGACGGATGGTTAGATGAGATGGATGGATGGATGGATGGATGGATGTGTGGATGGATAGGTAAGATAGATGGATAAATCGGATGGATGGTTAGACGGATGGTTAGATGAGATAGATGGAGGACGGATTAATGAAAAAATAAGATGGATAAATGGATGGATATATAGATGATAGATAAATGTTTATGGATGGATCGATGGATGGATGGATAGACGGATGGTTGGATAAGATGGATGGATAGACGGATGGGTGGGTGGATAGGTAAGATGATAGATAAATCGGATGGATGGATGGATGGATAGACAGATGGTTAGATGAGATGGATGGATGGATGGGTGGATGGATGGATAAGATAGATGGATAAATCAGATGGATGGATGGATGGTTACATAAGATAGATGGAGGATGGATTAATGAGTAAATAAGATGGATAAATGGATGGATATATAGATGATAGATAAATGTTTGGATGGATGGATGAATGGATGGATAAACGGATGGTTAGATGAGATGGATTGATAGATGTGTGGATGGATAGGTAAGATAGATGGATAAATCAGATGGATGGATGAATGAATGGATGGTTAGACAGATGGTTAGATGAGATGGATGGATGGTTACATAAGATAGATGGAGGATGGATTAATGAGTAAATGAGATGGATAAATGGATGGATATGTAGATGATAGATAAATGTTTGATGGATGGATGGATGGATAGACGGATGGTTAGATGAGATGGATGGATAGATAAGATGGATGGGTGGATGGATAGGTAAGAGATGGATAAATCAGATGGATGGATGGTTACATAAGATAGATGGAGGATGAATTAATGAGTAAATAAGATGGATAAATGGATGGATATATAGATGATAGATAAATGTTTGATAGATGGAGGATGGATTGATGGATAGATACAGTAGATGGATATATAGATGATGGATGGATGGATGAATGTTGGATTGATGGATGTTAGATAAGATAGATGGAGGATGGATTGATGGATAGATAAGATGAATATATAGATGATAGATGAATGTTGGATGGATGGATGGTTAGATAAGAGATGGATTATGGATGGATTGATAGATGATAGATAGATGAATGTTGGATGGCTGGATTTATGGATGGTTAGATAAAATAGATGGATTATGATGGATGAATGAATTGTTAGATAGATAGACGAGATAGATAGATGAGATAGAAGGATGATCGATAGGTAGATTGATGGATAACTAATTGGATGAATGTTGGATGGCTGGATGGATGGATAGATAAAATAGATGGATTATGATAGATGGATGAATGAATTGATAGATAGATAGATAGGTTGATTGATTGATTGATTGATTTATTGATTGATTGATGATCGATATGATAGATTAATGGATAACTAATTGGATGAATGTTGGATGGATGGATAGATAAGATGGATGATGGATGATGAATGGAAGGATAGATAGATAGATAGATGGATGATTGATAGGTAGATTGGATAACTAATTGGATGAATGTTGCATGGCTGGATAGATAAAATAGATAAATTATGATGGATGAATGAATTGTTTGATGAATAGATAGATAGATAGATAGACTGATTGATTGATGATCAAAATGTAGATTGGATAACTAATTGGTTAGATGACTGACGGATGGATGTTGGATGGACGGATGGATGGATGGATAGATATAGATAATTTTTCTTATTACATATATTAAACATTATCTCATTAATATGCGTAGATATCTGTCATAATATATCATAACAAACAAAGTTTATTTTCTTCTTTGTTAGTGGTTTAAATATTTTTGCAAACTGGATTAATGTCCAGTTGTATTTAGGTCATCTGGCTTTTATGTACTGACCCAATAACTAAACCTCCCAACATAACACTGAGAAACAGAGATGAGGAAAATGTTGATCTTAGGTTGCATCATTTGAATGTCTGTTGGTTCTGTTCAACTGTTAAAATACAGCACATACAACAATAACAAAGAAACAGTGTTAAAGAAGAAAGCCCATTAGCTGGCCTTAATGAAGGTCTAAAGGTTCAGATGGGCTTGTTTTCTTAGTGTGGAGCTGTAAATGAACTGAAAAGTTAGAAAATAATGTTGCGCTAGTCATTTTCACAGCGGTCCCATGATGCCACGGGAGCAGAGACTTGGTCCTAATCAGGTCCCTGCAGAAATCCACAGCTGTCTGCGGTCACATCAGCCACGGCTTCAGGAAGAAATGTGTTAACAGGAATACAATTTCAACCAGTTTTTCAATGTTTGCAAATAAGGATTGCAATTTCAGCAACATGAACCATTTGAATGGTTCAGCCAAATATAAAGATTTGCTGGAAATGTACTCACCCTCAGACCATCCAAGATGTAGATGAGTTTGTTTCTTCATAGGAACAGATTTGGAGAAACATAGCATTGCATCAGTTGCTCACCAATCAATCCGCAGTGAATGGGTGCCGTCAGAATGAGAATCCAAACAGCTGATAAAAACATCACAATAATCCACAAGTAATCCACACCACTTCAGTCCATCAATTAACATCTTGTGAAGTGAAAAGTAGCATGTTTGTAAAAAACGAATCCAAAATTAAGACGTTTTAACTTCAAACTGTTGCTTCTTGCGAAAATATAAGTTCTCAGTCCATAATAGTGCTTTCTTCTGTCAAAATGTCATCTTGTCCGAATCAGAAGAGAAATATGCATAGATGAACTTCTTCACTGGAGGAAGTGTAATTATGGATTATGGATTTATATTTTGCCTAGAAGCAATGGTTTATAATCTTAATTTTGGGTTTGTTTCTTACAAACACAGCTTATTGCTTCACGAGACATTAATGGACTGATGTTTTTATCAGCTGTTTGACACTCATTCTGATGGCACCCATTCACTGCAGAGGATCCATTGGTGAGATGCAATGCATTTCTCAAATCTGTTTAAATGAAGAAACAAACTCATCTACATCTTAGATGGCCTGAGGGTATATATATTTCCAGCAAATTTTCATTTTTATTGTTTGTATGTAAATTATTCCTTTAATGCACGTTAAATAATTTGAACTCACTAAACGTTTAACTGCTGCATCAAATTATCAGTTGAGAAGTGGTAACAACCTGCAGTAGTAGGTTTATTGCACCTTTCCAACCACTGTGAATTTAATTACTGATGCAGAAAATTGAGTAGAAATACCAGAAATGATTGTGACAAGTTAAACGGATGGAGACAAAGATGTTGTTTTTGTGTGCTGCAGAGAGCCGTGCAATCAACGCAAACTCCAGGGAAGCCCTTGAAAAAGCGTACAGGTCCCTAAAGAGTTTGAGCAACACATTTTTCCACCCTGCACTCCAATGACCACACACTCGCCAGACTAAGATGTTTCACTTTCACACTCCTTATTTAAAAACCACACAGAAGCTGACAAATCATGGCCACGGGGGAGAAAACTAATTCCGCTGCATCTCAGCACACTGGAGCAGGCATCTGTTTCTCGCACCTTACAGCTCGGCGGCCTTTACTGAGTCCATGCAACAAATACAATTATCAGCCGGCAATGCCTCGCCGCGAGCTTTGATGCCCAATAATGGGCCTGTGCGGCAAGATTAACTTTGTTTTATGATGCAGAACATGAAGTTATGAGGCCTGATTTTACTGCCTCCAACACTGTAATTATTAAGGAAAGGTAAATCATGAAAGCAATGATGATGACTTCAGTGAAATGCCACTAGAGAACTTCTGTGAGTTAATTCTTTTTGAAGAGAGCACCTTTCACCACTAATGATGAATGTGAGGCTGGAGTGCACTGCAGAATTTGTGCAAAACTTGCATGGATTGAACTGTTCATGGCTTTGATCTGTTGTATGAATAGGTGTAGTATGAGTACTGTATTGCATTACTACAGTGGTATACTATGTACTATATATATATATATATACAGGGGTTGGACAATGAAACTGAAACACTCGCCAATATAGTATTGGAGGTTTCATGGCTATATTTGCGCTGTCTGGTGCCCAACTTCACTTATTGTACATTACACCAGTTAGAGCAGAGTGTAAAGTTTCATTATGTGCACCCAATGGTTCAAACATTGTACCTTGAAGGTAGTGCTCTGTATCAGGATAATAATGCACCAATACACACAGCAAGACTGGTGACAGACTGGTTTAATGAACATGAAAATTAAGTTGAACATCTCCCATGGCCTGCATAGTCACCAGATCTGAATATTATTGAGCTACTTTGGGGTGTTTTGGAGGAGCGAGTCAGGAAACGTTTTCCCACATCAGCATCACATAGTGACCTGGCCACTGTTCTGCAAGAGGAAAATGGCTCAAAATCCCTCTGGCTGCTTTGCAGGACTTGTATTTGTCACTCCCACGATGAAATGATGTTGTATTAGCTGCAGTAAGATTTTTAATGTTTTTTTTTTTTTTTTTTTTTACAGAAGCCTCCTCTGCTCACCAAACCTGCAATTATTTGATCTAAATACAGCAAAAACAGTACAATTTTGAAATATTTTTACTATTTAAAAAAACCTTTTTCTATTTGAATATATTTTAAAATAAGCAATTTAAGTAATTTATTTCTGTGATCAAAGTTCGAAATAAAAAGTCTGAAATAAAAAGCTTTTGTAACATTATAATTAATTAAAGAATTTGGAATTTAGAAATTAGTACTTTTATTTTGCAAGGATGCTTTAAAGTGATCAAAAGTGACGATAAAGACATGTATAATGTTACAAAAGATTTCTATTTCAGATAAATGCTGTTCTTCTGAATTTTCTATTCATCAAAGAAACCTGACAAAATTCTACTCAGCTGTTTTCAGCATAATAATAATAATAATAATAATAATAATAATAATAATAATAATATTTTTAAGCAGCAAATCAGAATATTAAAATGCTTTCTGAGGAATCATGTAATCAAGTAATAATGCTAAAAATTCAGCTTTGAAATCACAAGAATAAATTACATTTTAATATATATTAAAATAAAAAACAGTTATTTTAAATAGTAAAACTATTTCAAAATTTTACTGTTTATGCTGTACTTTGAATTAAATAAATGCAGGCTTGTTGAGCAGAACAAACTTCTTTAAAAAAAAACACACATTAAAAAACCTTTGACTAGTAGTGTATATGTAAAATTTACAAGCAATTTCTAAACATTTTGACTGTGCATGAGTATTTGAATATTATAATATTATTGATATAAAAACATAGGTTTTGCATTAAGATAATGTGTAGGTTTATTTTGTCCAATCCAGATCAAATAAAACTTTATCAAAAAAGGTTAGTGATGCAACCTTCTCACTGTAGTGTGTTCAGTCCATGAAATCACAATGTCCTAAATTCAACTTGAGGATTCATTTTTATGAATATTTAATCTGCTAAGAGAAAATTCCAAAATGAAGCTTTTGGCATTGGAAGCCTTTTACAAGCCTTGTTTTAAAGGAGACCTATTATGCCCCTTTTTACAATATGTAATATAAGTCTCTGGTGTCCCCAGAATATCTCTGTGAAGTTTGAGCTCAAAATACCCCACAGATCGTTTATTATAGCTTGTCAAATTTGCCTTTCTTTGGGTGTGAGCAAAATCACGCCGTTTTTGTGTGTGTACCTTTAAATCCAGATGAGCTGCTGTTGCCACCCCCTTTCCAGAAGAGGGCGGTAGGGCGGGGAATCGATTCCGAGGAGTTGGGATTCGAGAGTCGATTCCAAAGTTCGGAATCGATTCCATCAGGGGGAATCAACTCCCCATTCAGAGCCTTTTTCAGTTCAAAAAAGCTTATATATGGGCACCTCTCAAACGAACAGCTGCATTATACGAAGGCTGCACATCTCGGCTGCTGTCATCAAACGTCGATTCACAAAAATAAACTGAATGAAAAGAGTCAGTACTGAGCACATCCGATTTTGAGGATGTAGCCTTCTGTTAACCGTTTATTAATTTGCCTATTGCTCGCTAATAGTGATTAGAAGTCTGATCGTTTCCACGAAAAGGTTATTTCGGATAGATCGTTTTAATGAACCAGTTCAAAAATGATTCAGAAATTATTTTACGGTATAACTGGCTTATATTGTCCACATGAGCACTGCACAACATAATTGATCATGACGTAATCGAGGGTCTTGGTCCTATTTAATGCTATTTTTAACCTTTCTATCAGCCTGTGAAAATTCTGAAAGAAAGCGCTGAGAGCACAGATAAGTGGCCGAGAATGCGCCTGACTGACAAATAAACCACAAGCTGTTGTTGTTAATGTTCTGGTTATTTTGTTTCAGTGTACAGTTTGTTAATTTTCAGCTGAACTGTAAACATCTCTTGTTTCATTCATGCAATAAACGCATGTCCACTGCTCAGCTGTGGGCTATGACTAATTTCATGGGCAATGCAAATAAAAAAAATAATTTAAATACAGAAATGTATCATAATTTTTTAAAAACAAAGCTTAATACTATGACAAGGTTACTTTTTTAAGACCTTTATATCCTACAGTCATGGCGGAATTAGGTTCCTCCAACCTAAAAAACAAGAATCGAAAAAGAATCGAAACAACAGTGAGGAATCAATTCTTCGAATTGAATCCCATCAATTCCAGAAGCAGGAATTGGAATCGGACTCGATTCCAACATTTTTGGAATCGAACAGCCCTAGAGGGCGGAGCCTTTACAGCTCACGCTTCAGATAGTTCGCTAACAACAACAAAACTGGATAATTATGTTAATGAGATTAATTATATTTATTTAGTATTATGTATATTTTATATTTTACATTTCATTTTTAAAATAAAACATGAATCCAATGTGAGTTTTGTCTGTAATTATTTGCAGTCTCTTTGTCTGTTCTCAAACTAGTTTGAGATGCCGAAGACAAATTAGCAGTCCAATAAAGTGTCTGAGTGTCTATCTATAATCCATCTGAATAACAAAACTGTGTTGTGTCTTATAGGCTTACATAATTTCAAATATTTCTTATCGCAGGCGGAAGAAAAATGACACTCGTTGGAGCCGCTCTTCTTAAAGGTCAGTTTCAAATATGTGACCATGAAAGCTTTTCATAACAAACCCTTAACCATGACGGCGGTGCTAGAGACTGAAAACACGGTGAGTGCTGTTGGGACACGTCTAATCAGTCCTGGAGCCTCCATGTAATTACTCTGGGACCGCTGTACCTCATTCCTGTGGCCTTGTTGAAGACGCCGGCCCTCCGTTTGGGGTAGATGGGGAAATGATTAAAAGGGCTTTTTGTGCTCTATGGAGCAAAGCTAAATCAATCCACATTGATGTATCACCAGGGTGTAATTAGCATGAGTCTACAGAGCAAAGCCGATAATTTAGGTTGATGTGAGCAGGTGTGCCCCATCTGAACACCACGTCGATGAAGAATGGCCCCTACCTCTGAATCTACATACATTACTACTTCTTTGTGCTAAGACTGTCCCTCGTCACCTCTCAGCTGGCTTATAAACCCGCTCTTGGGGCACGTGAACACACCATAGTACAGTTTTAATTGACTACAAAGACTTTAGCTTGAAAAGCAATGCAGAACATTTCATCCTGTTCCTTGTTTTTGACTGTTATGCTGAATCCCAGTTGGGATCCAAAAGGAAATCAATTGATTTTAAGTGTATGAATCCTAACTTATAGCATAGGGCAGGGCGATATGGCCAAAAATATTATCACAATCAGTATATATTTAGATAGCATTTTTATTAAATGGTGTCATGGATTTTAACTCATAAATTGCTAACACATTAAATTAAATGTGAAATTTTGAAGTAAAAAGACTGAAATAGTATTTTATTGTAAAACATGCTCCAGTAATCTTTGTTTTATTTAATCTTTGTCCAGATTCTGTACTATATTTATAGTTCATTCAAAATGTATCATCAAAAATTGCCTAATGAAATAAATTAATAAAACATAGCATACAATATCAATATTTATCACAATATCATTTACCATTAATGAGCAGGAAAATGCTTTCCATGTTTTTTTGTTTTTGTTTTTTTTTTAGAAGAAAAATGAACACAGTTTATTTGTTCATGATTAAAGTCAGCAGAGTAGCTGCCTTTTAATTTCTGTTTTAATAATCCATTGTATTTTTTCCTAAATTCTGTGTATTTCTGGATTTTGTGTTTTGATGTAATACAAATTTATTAAATGAATTGATAAAACTACAATATTAAATGTAACAGTTTAATCCATCAAATGAAAATATAACACTTAAAACAATTTGTTTAAAACAAAACATTGCTTTTTTTGTCAAATAAGATGCTGCACAACAGTTTCGGAAATCTCCATTCAAATGTTTGGGATCAGTAAGACTTGTAATGTTTTTAAAGAAGTCTCTTGTGCTTATCAAGGCTGCATTTATTTGATCAAAAATACAGAAAAAAAAGTAATATTGTGAAATGTTGTTATAATATAAAATAATGCTTTCTATTTTAATATACTTTAAAATATAAATTATTTCTGTGATGCAAAGCTGAATTTTTAGCATCATTACACTAGTCCTAAGTTTCACATGATCCTTTAGAAATCTTTCTAACATGCTAATTTATTATTATAATTGTCTATGTTGGCAACAGTTAAACTGCCAATTTTTTTGGAACCTGTGATACTTTTTTCACGATTCTTTGGTGAATAAAAAGTTTAAAAGAACAGCATTTATTCAAAATATAAAGCTATTTTAACAAGATAAATCTTTGCTATCACTTTTGATCAATTTAACACATACTTGCTGAATAATTGTATTAATTTCTTTAAAAAAAAAAAAAAAATGGCAGTGTATATTGTTATAATGAATACTGTAGTAATGATGCTGAAAATTCGGCTTTGATCAAAGAAATAATTTAGATTTTAATGTATATTAAAATAGGAAAATATTATTTTACATTGTAATTATATTTCACAATATTATGTTTTTTCCTGTATTTTTGATCAAATAAATGCAGCCTTGATGGACATAAAGTTCTTTAAAAAAACATTAAAAATTGTGAACACCATAGACAAAAAATATCTTGGTCATATATTCCTTAATTTATTTATATATTTTTTTATTATTTATTATTATTATTATTATTATTTCTACTCTGAGAAGTATATTTTTTATCCAATAGTAATATATTTCTCTCATAATTTCTTCAAGTTAAACCATACTTACTGCCTTTGGTTTCATTTCGTATTTTACGATAGTTTTTCTCAAATGTAATTGTAACAAGTTGGTCAAGAGTCTCTCAAAGCAGCTTTGGAGATGAAATTAATATGTTCATGTTTTTTTTTTTTTCATTTCACAATTCTACAGAATTCCTCAGAACTGCTTGATGCAAACTCACAATTTTGTTCTCACAATTGTGATATAAACTTGATATAAACTCTCAGAACTAAAGTTCTAAGAAATGAAGTCAGAATTGCGTGATATAAACTCGCATTTGCAAGAAAAAAGTGAGAATTGCGAGCTTTTATCTCAGTTCTGACTCTATTTCTCACAATTTGTCAGTTTATATCACACAGTTCTGTAATTTCGCAATTGCGATTTTATATCTTACAATTTTGAGAAAAGAAGTCAGAATTGCGAGTTTGTATCATGCAATTCTGAGGATAAAAGTCTAAATCCTAATAAAAAGTCGCAATAACCTTTTTTTTGAGTGATGAAAATGGGCTTCCATGCTCTCTGGTCTCTTACCGGAGAGTTACACTTTTTTGCTAACCTTGCAGGCTTGGCTTCTAACGACTTTTGTAAAACCACACAAAGCGTGGCATCCATATTTGTGGATGAGACGGCGTTCATTCACACAAAGACATGGGGAGCATGCAAACATATTCACATAAGCAACATGCATTAACCGGCTGACTTTATTTCTGCTGTATGATAGGCTGTTAGAATAATTCATATCAAATTAAAATGAGCTTATCGTTAGATATCATTTATCGCTTACCCCTACTGTAGCAGAACAGAGGTGATCGCCCATTTTTCCAACCACTGGTAATGTTATTTTTCAGCTGTTGCTATTCATAATGATAGTCAACTTGAGCAGTGTGTATTCATTTTAGTTGCCAAATTGTTTGAAATGGATGTTTTACTACCAAGAATGAGTATTGCATTTGTATTGGTAAAGAAACATTATTTGTAAGTGAAAGCAGCACTTTTTACGCTTTAAAGCGCCTCCTCAAGCAGTCAAAACAAAGCATTATTTTTGCAGTGAATTATTTATATCACTTGCATTCTCTTTATTTGTAATGCATTGTTTTTCTTGGGTTGCACAGGAAAAAGCCAGAGACGCCAGGGGAGTGTTGCCGCTGTAGGAGGTGTGCGGCTAAAGCAATGTTCAAGGAGCAACACAGAAACATACTCACATTAGTGCTGTTGCCAGGGAGATTGATAGTCCCCGTAGAAACGTGGCTGGCAGTAATCAAGGATGTGATGTTCCCGCATGCTAGAACAACACTGAAATCACAGAGGGCAGAGAAACACAGCATTATGCGACTACAGTGGCACTTTTCTTTGGGTTCGAGTCAGCTGAGGATGCTGTAGGGACGTCATGATTTAATTCCTTTACTGCCGGATCATTCAGACGTGCTTGTACAGGAATGCTCAAACAATTCATAATGACTAGAAATCATTAGGCAGGTTTATTTATAGGCACGTTTTATGCATGGTGGCAGCTCAAAGTCTTTTTTTTTTTTTCAGCAAAAAATGTAAACTTAAAATGCATTCACTTGAGAAGCAAAACAACAACTTCTTGCTTCTGAGAAAATAGTGAATTACGTTTGTTTTCTTACCACTTTGGCATATTGTTGTTTAAAACTACTATAAAACTGCTTCTTTGTATACCTCATGTTCCTCTTTGTATTCTTCTTCATAGTCTTGATTTTCTTCTTCTGATTCCTCTTTTTTATTTTTCTTCTCCAAAGTCTTAATATTCTTCTTTATACTTTTTGTCTTCTTCTTCGCATTCTTCTTTTTTTGCATTCTACTTCTCATATTCTTGTATTTTCTATTGTTTTTCATATTCTGTGTTATTCATATTATTTGTATTCTTCATCTTTGTATTATTTGTATTATACTTATACAATAAAAAGACTTATACTTAATACAAGGAAAAATCTTTTTGAAAAATCTTGTATAATCTGCATAAAACTATACAAGATATAAATCTTCAATTTTCAAATAATTACATCTAGTGGTTAAAAATACTTATTTTAATTTTTCTATGTATTTCTTATGCATTTTTCTTAAAGGAGAAGTCCACTTCCAAAACAAAGATTTACATATAATGTAATCCAAGATGTTCATGTCTTTCTTTCTTCAGTCATAAAGAAATTATGTTTTTTGAGGAAACATTTCAGCGTTTTTCTCCATACAGTGGACTTCTATGGTGCCCCAATTTTGAACTTCCAAAATGCAGTTTAAATGCAGCTTCAAACAATCCCAAATGCGGGTGTAAACGATCCCAGCCAAGGAAGAAGGTTATTTTCATAAAAATAATACAATTTAAATATTTTTTAATGTCAAACACTCGTCTTTTTTTCCGGATCATGACCGTTAGGGTATGTCAAAAAACTCCCATCTCATGTTCTCCCTTAACTTCAAAATTGCCCTATACCCCTGTTTTATCTTTCTTTGTTGAGGGTGTTTGATCTTCTTTGTATGTTCACTTTGCAAAGACTGGGTCGGTACTTCTGCAGTGATGTAGGATGACTTTAAGACTGAAGAAAGAAAGACATGAACATCTTGGATGACAAGGGGGTGAGTACATTATACGTAATTCTTTGTTTTGGGAGTGGACTTCTCCTTTAAGGATGTTTAGATAGATTTTCAGAAAAAGACAATGTTTTACATTTGCATAGCAGTCTTTTCGAATATCGGGAATTTTTTACAAGGTGATGTCTTACAAATGCTCAGTTAGTTGCTCTGTTGAAGTCTTAAGTCGTAACCTTTAAACACATCAAAACATCCACCCTTTCCTTATTGAATAATAGCTCATATGGAATTATTTGTTGTTATGTTGTGGCTCAAGCTGATAAATGAATGAAGGGGTTTAAGAGGATGCGATAGATTGGAGGGGTCTAATTATCCTTGAGCAGATGGCGGCCCTCCAGAGGTCAATAGACTAGATGGGTCGTTTGATTAGACACATGATGCAGAAATCACTAAATATCTCACAATGTTTAGAAGTCGTGCGGAAAATCAACAAAGCCAATGAGTTCATGAGGGCGCGTGTTTTATGCGTGCTTAACATTAATCTTGATCTTCACAGCACACTGGTGATGTATTTTAAAGTTACAGTCACATTTATTGATTTTATGACATGAACAAGAGCAGAACAGCTTTTGAAGAATGAGAGAATAAGTAAAAATGTCCATACCTGGCTTATTCTGCAATGGTGATCTGCCCATATTTTATTGCTCAGGTTGCTCGGCTATATATAGCTCAGCAGACAAAATTAGCTATTTGATTAAGTATCAGTTTCAATGTTAAGTCGAAGATGATTCCTCTAAAATCTTGTGAAGGAATAGTTCACCCAAAAATGAAAATTTGAAAATGTACTCACCCTCAAGCCATCCAAGATGTGAGATGCGCTTGTTTCTTCATTAGAACAGATTTGGAGAAATGTAGCATTACATCACTTGCTCACCAGTGGATCCTCTGCAGTGAATGGGTGCCGTCAGAACGAGAGTCCAAACAGCTGATAAAAAGTAATCCACGCCACTCCAGTCCATCAGTTAATCTTATGTAGTAAAAAGCGGTGTGTTTGTAAGAAACAAATCCATCAATAACTTCAAATCTACTTCAAACTGTTGATTCCTGCTAAAATGCATCTATAAACCATAGTATAGGGATATGTCATAGTGTCTCTATTAAATTCTACTCCCTTGAAAAATCATAACAAATGATGTCTGATTTTGGAAAGTAGAGTCCTTTCCTTAAAAAAATAAAGAGGCCAAACAACATATTAATGAGTTAATTCAAGTCAAACCATACTATTATAATAACCTTGGTTTTGCTACAATAACCATAGTTTAACCGTGGTATTTGTAGTAAAACTGTGGTCATACCAAAAAAAAAAAAAAAAAAAAAAAAAAACATGGTTACAAAATTTTTACTGTTGTAAAACCATGGTTAATTCTCTTAAGAGATTTGTATTTGTGTATACTTTATTTTTTTTTTTCTTTGTTTCGTTTTTATAACTGTACTGCCTTAATGGTTTGATGTTTTCTACTGTTTAATTAAAAAAAGAAATCAGGAAAAAGATTCGCGCTCTGAAGTCCTGATCTGAAGCAAATGATTGGCAGACCCGCACCAAAGTGCTGATCTGAGTCAAATGATTCGCCAACCTGCTCCAAAATTCCGATCCACATCAAATGATTCACGAACCCTCTCTAAAGTCCCGATCTAAATCAAATGATTCGCGATCCGCGCTCCGAAGTTCCGATCTATTAAATGATTCGCGAACCATAATTTCAGTTCAGGACTCAGAGGGCAGATCGCGAATCATTCAACTGGTTAAATGATTCACGAACTCGCTCCAAAGTCGTAATTTGAATCAAATGACATGATCAAACGATCCGCAAAAACTGATTCGGAGTTTCGAAAAGCCCCGTTTCAGCCATCACTACAGGGTTTTTAAAATCATTTCACAAAATTCGTAAAGTAATGGCTCTTTTGGACTGTTTTTTTGCTAGTGAATCGCTTGAATTGAATGATCGAAGTCACGAGTTTGAATCATTTGGAGCGGTTCCAGCGTAAACGACTCACTTAGTTGATTCAGAATGTCTGTTCCTTGTTTAGCGTCTTCCGCCATGTTTACACGACACTGTCGTGTAAACTGCTACTGCTACTGGCTTAGCTCGCTAGTTTGATGGCATTAACTGGAATAAGCGAAAATAGTATAATGTTTACAATTAAAACATTAATATTTCCATTTCAAAGATAACATCCAACACAAATCTGCGAACAGGTGAGGTAAGCGGTTTACTGATAACTAAACGCTATTAATATGAGTTGCACCTCAAAATACATGTTAGATGGAAACATTGTTCATTATGTTCGAGTTTATTCAATAGGAAATCAGTTGAAAGCGTCCAGTCATCTCACCACTGAAGTGAATGTTAAATTTATCAGTATATTGTAATAATTATTTGAGAAATTATTGTTTTATCTGATTGTGTTAGTCTAGTCGATGTAAAAAGGGCAAATGGGAGAAGCAGATGAACACAAAACAGCATAACAACAAAGTTTGAGGGTAAACATTATTTTTCAGCTGAACTGTGCACATATGTACACTTTGGCTACCTTGCATGTAAACTTCTCAGGTAATACCAATTGTATGACCTACTTAAGATGCGTCCGAAATGACAACAACAGTGCTTACATACACATATATTTAATTGTTTGATCAAAATGCTAGGGACAATTTAGTTGTCGCTGGATATTATTTTACGCCCTTGAACTGGAATGGTGTGGATTACTTGTTTTGTTTTTATCAGCTGTTTGGACTCTCATTCTAACGGCACCCATTCATTGCACAGGATCCATTGGTGAGCAAGTGTTGCAGTGCTACATTTATCCAAATCTGTGCTGATGAAACAAGCTCATCTACATCTTGGATGACCTGAGGGTAAGTATTTACTTTTATCTGGTTTTGTTGTGAGTGATTTTTAAGTTTGTCAGATTTTTCTCATGCTTCAGCAAAAAACAAAACCATATACCTGCTGATTTTAATGGAACATTTTAAGATCTATTTCCTCCTCTTTAGTTATTCTTTTTTTTTTTTTTTTTAGCTCAGTAGGCAGACAGACAGCAGCTGCGGTATCTGTTCATGTATTTGCTCATAGTGTGTACGTTTTCATTTACTGTGGGCTTTAGTTGCTGTAAATGTAATTGATGCTCTGAAAAACACAGCGCACACATCTCACCTTTAAAGAAAACTGCATTTCACAGCGTTTGCTTACACCTATCATATTCCAGGATTATCTCCGCATTTGAACATGACCACAGTGCACCTGTTTCTCTTGCTCCCTGTTTCCGCGCAGCATGCAAGCCCACACACGGCTTTGTGTGTCTGCCGTGAAGCCGTCTCAGTCCTCGCGCTCCATTAGCCTCGGCCGGTGACAGCTTCCTGTGCAAAGCAGAAGGCCGGAAACCAGGAGCGTCACTTTGTTTTAAAAAGTCCTGTGGAGTGAGGTGGGTGTTTGCAGACTTGCTGCTTTTGCTGTTGTAAAATGGTGACGGATTGGCTCTTGAGTATTAGGTTATGCACAGCCGACTGTTGCATTAGTGCATTTTATTGACTAGTGTACTGTCTGAACAAGAGAATTTGCCCACTCCCAAATCAAATTTGAGCCTTATGATTGAAAATGTCCAAAAAAAAAACATGTAAACAACAGTAGCGGAACATCTAACTTTTTTAATTTGTCAGCTTTATCATTTCATCTGTCATCTGCTAGTCTTGGAGTTTGTGGGTCAGTGGATAAATAAATTGATCAGCAGTCAAGTGGCTTTGATTACACAACATATAAACCTGTAAACTATGAGCTTTTTTTTTATTGAACCCTCTGAAAATACACTTTTCAAACTCTTTAGTTTAATTAAGTTGTCTAGTAACAGTGTCCAATATTTTCCCTAAAATGATGTTAAAACAAATCACTACATCCCTGTGGTGGAAATTACTTTTTTTTTTTTTTTTTCTTCATAGCATCCTTGTTATACTAAGACTAATTTCTAGTAATTTATGCATCAAGGCAGTCTTTTATAATATGTACTGTTTTATTCTAAAATTTTATCTAAATGCAAACAGTTTAATAAATAATATAAATAATATATAATAAATAAATAATATAATAATAAATTTGACTAATAGAATTTTCAATATTTCCTCTAAAATGCTGTGAATAAAATGTCATTTTCAATGTATTCATTGATTAATCTGTGTTTGAAATTTCTTCTTTTTTTTTTTGACTCCTTCTTGCCTTTGCAAGAAGTTCTGGTATTTTTTCCTAAATGCAAACTATTAAATAATAATAGATTAAATAGTAAAAATTATATATTTATAAAAAAGTATATATATATTTCTAATTTCATAGTTAGTATTTTATGTATTGTATCATGTACATATTTTATCATATTTTACCCTAAATACAAACAATTAAAAATATGTTCATACTTTTGTATAATTGTATAAACTTGCAGCTGTATTTGATGCTCAAAAATGTCTGCTAAACTAATTTTACCTTTATTTTCATTTACATCTCATTTATTCATTATCGCTCTTTTACATGTTTTACATGTCAGAAATACATTTTTACATGTACTTCTTCATATCAAATTAATTTCAACATATCAGGTTGAAATTATTTAATTTTGTCATATACTTTGTAACCAAGTACAAGTGTATTAACTTTCCAAAAAAAAAAAAAAAAAAAAAATGTTGTGAATAAAATGTAATTTCCAGTGTAATCATTGATTAATCTGTGCTTTTTGACTCTTTTTTTCCTGTATTTGATAAGTTCTTGTGTTTTTTCCTAAATATAAACTAATAAATAATAATAGATTAAAAAGTAAGGTCCATTTTTCAATAGTACAACTGATTTCATAGCTAGTATTTATGTATCATGCTAGTATTTTAGAAATTATATTTTTGTTCCTAAATACAAAAAAGTAAATAATATTTTAATTTGTCTAGTACTGTTTTTCAATATTTTCTTTTAATGTCTTAAAAAAAACAAAAACTATTCATTCTGTAGTGGAAATTACATTTTAAACCATTGTTAAGTTCTAATATTTTTTCCTAAAAAAAGTAAATAATTATAAATATATAATTATAAATTATAAATAAATTATAATATATTTTATATTAATATTTTAATTTGTCTAGTACTGCTTTACAGTATTTGTTTCTAAAGTATAATGTGAAAAAACACTATTCTTTGGTGGAAAAATTTAATTTTGGGACTCTAATTTCATAGCTAGTATTTTATGTATTGCATTATGCAAATATTTTATCATATTTTACCCTAAATGCAAACAATGAAATATTTTCACATTTTTGTATAATTGTATAAACTTGCAGCTTGATTGAAAATGATGCAAAAAATGTTCTGCTAAACTGATTTTACCTGTGTTTTTCTTCACTTTCATTCGTTATCACTCTTTTACATGTCTTATATTTCATCATATCAAATTAATTTCAACATATCAAGTTGAAATTATTTAATTTAATAATATACTTTGTAACCAAGTACAAGAAAGAAAAAAGGAGCATTAGTGAGGCAAATGCAATGCATTTGAAAAGTGGCAAAAAAAAAAATAAATAAATAAAAGTACAATGTTTCTAAAAATGTTTTCATATAATTAAAATGAAAAGTCTGTTAGTTTGAATAAAAACCAATCCGTGTGACATATAAAGCATTCCTGGTAGTCTAAACAGTAGTATAAGGTCATGGTTTGATTCTTAGAGAATGCATGAACTAATAAAACTTGAATGCAGTGTAACCCACAATAGATAAACACGTCTGCCAAATGCAGACAGTAAATATAAATGTGGCTGTAGTTGAAGAAAGGCACACTTTTAGAGTATGTCTCTGCTGTAAGAGCTTTTGCAGTGGTTGTATTCCTTCTTTCTGCTGCCTGTTGATTATCAGCATCATCCTTTGCTTGTTTATGTTTTGTGAGATGTCAGCCCTCCCCAAACAGACCCGTCGGACGTAGAATGACAGCAGAAGGAAGAGCCGTTTTGGGGCCTGATGGGGAGAAATACAGTAGAGCAAAGCATTTCACCCAGAACTCCCTCACGGAGCCCTGCACTCTGACAGGCGAGTGCTCATTTTAACCTCACGCAAACACTCCGCTTATTCTGAATGTATCTTCACGACTGAGGGAGTCGGGGCGCGTGGCTCCTTCTGACAGCTGGTAGGAAGGGGAGGGAGCGTTAAATGGCTGCCACGGTGGATCCGGTGCCCGCTGAGCAGAACCATATTTTGGCATTTACTTGTCAGGCATATACAAACACAGATAACACACCTGGACAGAAATGGCGAAGGTTTGTTTGTCCGGAATGAATTTTGCATGGGATTTACTAAAAGACGGTGTCTTGAAATGACCTTTCAGACCTTTCAAAAGCAAACATCCTTATAAATAATGTTCTTTTGTTCCTCCTGTCTGACCTTCAGACTAAAATAAAAGGAGCCATCTGCTAATTGTAAGAACCAAACAGCTCTTTCCATGCTGAAAGGTCCCGGAGTTCTTGCTGTACGAATACAGTTTTTCACAAATACAGTATTTTTTTTTTTAGTTAGTTAATTAGTTGGTTAGTTATTTATTTTTATTTGTTTGTTTGTTTATCCAGACACATTTGTAAATTGTGTTGTCTATAACACATTTCAATAAAAATCAGCAAGGAACATGCTTTAGAATGATCAATCAATAAATTACAACATCTTTCAAAAAATTTAATTATTATAGATCTAGTTTTAATGTCTAGCCTAAATGTAAAATACTGTAAGATTTCAGATATATATTAGTAAAATATATTTAACTGAACCTCACTGTTTACAACATTTACAACAATTTTTTTTTTGTTTTTCCACATATTCATCTATTTCATTTAACAAAAATATATTCACGTATGACACATTTTCTAAAAAACTTTATAAAAAACCTTTAATAAAAATGTAAGGAACATTTATTTACTTATGCATTTATTTATGCATGTTTGGCTGTACACATTTTTAGTTTTTAAATATGTTTTAAAATTTACAAAAAATGACCAAAATATATTTGCTACAATATGTAAAATTTATGTGGGTGAGGGTGTGTGTGTGTGTGTGTGTGTGTGTATGCCATGTGGGAATGCAATATATTTATTTTTATATATATATATATATATATATATATATATATATATATATATATATATATATATATATATATATATATATATATATATGCTACAATATGTAAAATTTATGTAAATATGAAAAAAAATGCATTAGATTATTTATTTTGAATTTATGCAAATCTGTTTAAAAAAATTAAAATAAATTATATATATTTAAAATCATCTTCATATATTACATTTAAAGAAAATGTTCACATATGCCACATTTTATGAAAAACTTTATCTATAGCAGATTTAATAAAAATCAGCAAGAAACATTTATATATTTATTTATGCAAGCATGCATGCATGCCGTATGGGAACGCACTGGCTGTACACGGTTTTATTTTTTAAATATACTTTACAATATATATGTATATAAAAATGTATTTGCTACAATATGTAAAATGTATATACATATATATGAAAAAATGGATTTATTTATTTATTATTATTTAAAATCATTTATTTAAAGAAAATATATTCACATATGCCACAATTGATGAAAAACTTTTGTTTTAATAAAAATCAGCAAGCTTGATCAATCAATTAACCAATCAAAAAAAAAAAAAAAAAAAAAATACACATTCAAATATTAGAAATTTGTAGAAGTTTTGATTTCTGTCCTAAATGTAGGGTACTGTAAGATTTAGTTTCAAAAATATATTTAATTATTTTTATTTTTTTTATTTTATTTTTTTTGGTAAATCTTTAAGTTCTCATCCAAGAATGCTAACATTTGATATTAGAAATTAAATGGATGACTGGCCTTTATTACTCTACTTTTGTAAGTCCGTGGCAAATAGTTTAGCTAATAAACTCACTTTTCCGACCTAACCTGCCAGTGGCTGTTTTATAACTTATAAGCCCACTGGCCTTTTTGCCACCTTTCTTAATGACTGCTAGCTTTCCTACGCTGCCTTTATGGGTGGCCGCTGATGCAGCTCAAGCAACATCCTTATTAGTACAATAAGGTTAATTAGCGCGTGATGCCATTGAGTAAATTCCATTTTCTGTTGTAACCTTGGAGAATTTTTCATGCAGCTCACAAAATGGACGTGTCACAGTGATGGCTGAATACCGGAGCTGAATTAGTCAGTGCAAAGGTATAATCATAAATCTGATTTGAAATTACTAGAGACGTTCGTAATAAAAAAAAAAAAAAAATCTGTCTGTCAGGAAAATAGTGCGAGCGTTAGTGGGCGTCTTTTCAATTTTCCATTTTTGTTCTGCCGACAGACGTAAAAAAGACTTCTTTACATGCAATTTGGACAGAATATTTTTTCCATTATTTGCAGATAAACCGTCTGCATGATAGAAAACTGACATTTGTTGGTTTGAAAAAACTAGAAGCCTTATTTACATCTATGTTTATTCTTTCTTGTGCAAAGTAGATTGTTTTATCCAGCTGAATGAAAGCAGATGCAATGATCAGCCTGTGTAATGCTTGAAGAAGCATAAGTGCAATTGAGGTCATTGGCATATGTATTGAAATACAGATATCGCTGCCAGATTTCACTTCATCCTCTGTGAATACGGCAACTTCATTATACATCACAGTTCAGGCAAGTTTGCTATGAATAATCTGCACCTTTGTATTCTGTCTTGTAGCTTCAAAACAAATATTTAAAAAGGTATGCAATATATCCTTTATATTTGGATTGAACAGTTTGCCAATGAAGTGTTACAGCTAACAAGATTTTACTTTTGAGCTAGTATGAGTCAAATCAAAACATCCTCATCTTTTATAGACGCTCACTTATGGGTTAGGTTTCTACAATTTAAATACACTCGTAAGAACTGAACTTCCAATTAGGGTTTATAGTGTTGTTCCATAGAGCAACTTTTTAAAAGAACAGATCAAAAAAACAAAAAAAGAAAATGTGCTCAACCTCAGACAAAGAAGATTTAGTTTCTTCATGGCAAAAGACTTGGAGAAATTTAGCATCACTTGCTCACCAGTGAATCCTCTTCAGTGAATGGGTGCCGTCAGGATGAGTGTCCGAACAGCTGATAAAAACATCACAATGATCCACAAGTAATCCACACCACTCCATTCCATCCGGTAGCTTTTTGTGAAGCAAAAAGCTGTGTGTTTGCAAGAAACAAATTCAAAATGAAGATGATTTTAACTTAACACTGAGTCCTTAGTCCATAATAGTGCTTTCTTCAGTCAAAATATCATCTTGTCTGAATCAGGAGAGAACTATGCACAGATCACGCACTGTTTACAAGCCAAAACAGTCCAAATAAGTCTAAAACAAAAACGTGAGTGGGTTTCATGACAAAGGACAACATAGGATGGACTTTTTCACTGTAGAAAGTGTGATTATGGATTCATATTTTGGCCAAAAGCAACAGTTTGAAGTTAAAAACGTTTTAATTTTTGGATTTGTTTCTCACAAACATGCAGCTTTTGGCTTCACGAGACGTTAATTGATGGATTAGAGTGGTGTTTGAACTCTCATTCTGACGGCACCCATTCACTGCAGAGGATCCATTGGTGAGCAAGTGATGTAATGATACATTTCAATGACAAATTTGTACTGATGAAGAAACAACTTAATTTACATCTTGGAAGGCCTGAGGGTGAATGCATTTCTGGCACATTTTAAAAATCACTTGCTCAGTGATGGATCTTCTGCAGTGAATGGGTGCTGTCAGATTGAGAGTCCAAACAGCTGATAAAAACATTACAATAATGCACAAGTAATCCACATCACTCCAGTCCATCAATTAACATCTTGAGAATCCAAAAGCTGCATGTTTGTAAGAAACAAATACACCATTAAAGCATTTTAACTTCAAACCATCACTTCTGTATTAATTATAATGCTTTATCAAGTGAAAAAGTCCATCTCCTGTTGTCCTCTCACATCAAAATCCACCCACATATTTGTTTAGAACTTGTTATGGACTGTTTTTGCTTGTATTTAGACAAGCCTCAAAAAGGCTTTTTCACTCAGTAAAGCAATATTACGGATAGAGGACACGTATTTTAGCCTGAAAACAATTTTTTGGAAGCTAAAAACATCATAATGGTTGATTTGTTTCTCACAAACATACAGCTTTTGGCTTCACAGGACGTTAATTGATGGTCTGAAGTGGTGTGGGTTACTTGTGGATTATTGTGATGTTTCTATCAGCTGTTTGGACTCTCATTCTGACGGCACCCATTCACTGCAGAGGATCTATTCGTGAGCAAGTGATGTAATGGTAAATTTCTCCAAATCTGTACTGATGAAGAAACAAACTCATCTACATCTTGGATGGCCTGAGGGTAAATATATTTCCAGCAAATTTTAAAAATCTAGCAGCACTTGCTCACCAATGGATCCTATGCAGTGAATGGGTACCGTCAGAATAGGAGTCCAAACAGCTGATAAAAAAAACATCACAATAATCCCCAAGTAATGCACACCTCTCCATTCCATCGTTTAACATCTTGAGAAGCCAAAAGCTGTGTGTTTGTAAGAAACAAATACAACATTAAAGCATTTTAACTTCAAACCGTCGTTTCTGTACAAAATATGACTCCGTAATGCATAACGCTTCCTCAAGTGAAAACATCCATCTCCTGTTGTCCACTCACATCAAAATCCACCCACAACTTGTTTTGGACTGTTCTTGCTTGTGTTCAGACAAGCCTTAAGATGTCTTTTTCACTCAGGAAAGCACGTATTTTAGCCTGGAAGCAATTGTTTGAAACTAAAAACGTCATAATGGTTGATTTGTTTCTCACGAACATGCAGCTTTTGGCTTCACAAGACGTTAATTGATGGTCTGGAGTGGTGTGGATTACTTGTGCATTATTATGGTGTTTTTATCAGCTGTTTGGACTCTCATTCTGACAGCACCCATTCACTGCAGAGGATCTATTCGTGAGCAAGTGATGTAATGATACATTTCTCCAAATCTGTACTGATAACGAAACAAACTCATCTACATCTTGGATGGCCTGAGGGCAAATATATTTCTAGCAAACTTCAAAAATTTAGCATCACTTGCTCACCAATGGATCCTCTGCAGTGAATGGGTGCCGTCAGAATGAGAGTCCAAACAGCTAATAAAAACATAACAATAATCTACAAGTGATCCACACCACTCCAGTCCATCATTTAACATCTTGAGAAGCCAAAAGCTGGATGTTTGTAAGAAACAAATCAACCATTAAGGCATTTTAACTTCAAACCATCCCTTCTGGATTAATTATGACTCCATAATCCATTATAATGCTTTCTCAAGTGCTTTCTCCTGTTGTCCCCTCGCATCAAAATCCACCACATTTGTTTAGAACTTGTTTTGGACTGTTTTTGCTCAGAACAGTGCTTAATCTGTGCATATTTCTACAATTATGGATTCGACTATTATGGATAGACGAGTGGTTTTTGAAAACAATGGTTTGAAGCTGAAAATGTCATAATGCTTGATTTGTTTCTCACAAACACGCAGCTTTTTGTTTTACAAGATGTTAATTGATGGACTGGAGTGTTGTAAATTATTTGTGGGTTATTTTGATGTTTTTATCAGCTGTTTGGACTTATTCTGATGGCACCCATTCACTGCAAAGGATCCATTGGTGAGCAAGTGATGTAATGATAATATTCTCCAACTTTGTACTGATGAAGAAACAATTTACATCTTGCATGGCCTGAAGGTGAATACATTTCTGGCACATTTAAAAAATTTAGCATCACTTCCTCTGCAGCGAATGGGTGCCATCAGAATGAGAGTCCAAACAGCTGATAAAAACATCACAATAATGCAAGTAATCCACACCACTCCAGTCCATCAATTAACATCTTGAGAATCCAAAAGCTGTGTGTTTGTAAGAAACAAATACGCCATTAAAGCATTTTAACTTCAAACCATCGCTTCTGTATTAATTATAATGCTTTATCAAGTGAAAAAGTCCATCTGCTGTTGTCCTCTCACATCAAAATCCACCCACATATTTGTTTAGAACTTGTTTTGGACTGTTTTTGCTTGTATTTAGACAAGCCTTAAGATGGCTTTTTCACTCAAGAAAAGCAATATTACGGATAGAGGACACGTATTTTAGCCTGAAAGCAATTGTTTGAATTAAAAACGTCATAATGGTTGATTTGTTTCTCACAAACATGCAGCTTTTGACTTCTCAAGACGTTAATTGATGGTCTGGAGTGGTGTGGATTACTTGTGCATTATTTTGATGTTTTTATCATCTGTTTGGACTCTCATTCTGACGGCACCCATTCACTGCAGAGGATCAATTGGTGAGCAAGTGATGTAATGCTAAATTTCTCCAAATCTGTACTGATGACGAAACAAACTCATCTACATCTTGGATGGCCTGGGGGTAAATATATTTTCAGCAAATTTAAAAAAATCTAACAGGACTTGCTCACCAATGGATCCTATGCAGTGAATGGGTGCCGTCAGAATGAGAGTCCAAACAGCTGATAAAAACATAACAATAATCTACAAATGATCCACACCACTCCAGTCCATCATTTAACATCTTGAGAAGCCAAAAGCTGCATGTAAGAAACAAATTTTAACTTCAAACCATCACTTCTGGATTAATTATAATGCTTTCTCAAGTGAAAACGTCCATCTCCTGTTGTCCTCTCGCATCAAAATCCACCCACAACTTGTTTTGGACTGTTCTTGCTTGTGTTCAGACAAGCCTTAAGATGTCTTTTTCACTCAGGAAAGCATGTATTTTAGCCTGGAAGCAATTGTTTGAAACTAAAAACGTCATAATGGTGTATTTGTTTCTTACAAACATGCAGCTTTTGGCTTCACAAGACGTTAATTGATGGGCTGGGGTGGTGTGGATTACTTGTGCATTATTGTGATGTTTTTATCAGCTGTTTGGACTCTCATTCTGACAGCACCCATTCACTGCAGAGGATCTATTCGTGAGCAAGTGATGTAATGATGCATTTCTCCAAATCTGCACTGATGACGAAACAAACTCATCTACATCTTGGATGGCCTGAGGGTAAATAAATTTCTACAGGGTTCCCACTCTTCTTGAAAGTACTTGAGTATTAGACACATGGATTCAAGGCCTGGAAAGTACTTGAAAACAAATATAGGTCCTTGAAAGTGCTTGAAATAAATTTGAAATTTGTTTAGTAGAATGGTGCTATTTCAGAAATGGATAAATATTAATTCTGCTGTTTATTACATATAAACACAGCAGTTTATTACATATAAACTGTGGTGTCGTGCTGCTTATATTTACCACGCAGTAAAAATGCCCCCCCTCCCCACGCCTATAACCAGTCGTCTGTGGATGAGCTGCATTGATTATAATGGAAGATCGCAATGAATAAAGGAGAGAGACAGATTTATTGATTAAGGGAGTTTGCAAATGATATTGATTTAATGCAACAGTTCATTAAACAAGAAGGTAATGTTAAGTGACTTGCATTGTCTGAACACTTTTGCCTGATTTCATCAACGAAAATTGTTTCAAACAAAGTAACAGCTGAGCTGCTGCGCATCACCATTCAAACACATTGTTGTTTCATTTACGCATGAATGGCCGTTTTTAAATGAATCTGATTCAATTACCCATTCAAAAAGTCTTGTCACTTGCTTCGTTCCTGAATGAATCAGCCGTTCAAACGAATCAATTCAATAAACGATTCAGTGATAAAATCAGTGACTTGCCGCCACCTACTGGCAGTTTTGCTTTCATTTTAAAGTATCTTTTCTGTTATTTAAATCATTTAATATTTCTATATTCCAAATTTTATATATAAAACATTAACCTCAACATGAAGTTATGAATTTCATTGCACTCATGTGACCGGTGAGCCTCATTAAACCATCTAAAAATACACCTACAAGCCACTTTTATGTTCTTCTGTGCCACCTCTGTAGTACAGTTTTTTTTTTTTTCCATTTCATTTGATTGGTAACTTATTCTACTTGTTTTTATTCTGTTGTTTTAATTAGAAATTTTTTAAAAAAAGCTTATAAATATAATTTATATTGAATTTTACAAAAGATTACATACTTTTAATAAAGTTGCCATTACAAATGTAAAAACTAAATTTTCTTGTAAATCACTTTAAGGAGTCAAATATCGTCCCGTAATGGGAAGGCTAATATTTGATCAGAATTTGATTATTGATTAGAAGGTGCTCCTGAAATCTTCGACTGTGCTCTTAATTTTTTTTAGAATTAGGAGCACAAGTGCTCCTAAAAAGAAAAGTAAGTGTAGAGCCCTGTTTAACCATTTTATTTATTTAAAAATTGAGAAACTCTTTAAAACTTAAATCTTTTACAAGAATTACAGCAAAAAACAGTCTGATGCAAGAATATATTTTTATATATATATATATATATATATATATATATATATATATATATATATATATATATATATATATATATATATATATTCCTTTGAACACAACCTCTCAAAATGGTCTAAATTTATGAAACCTGCACATTCAAAACCTTGTTACTCTGAAATTTTTTATGTAAATGTTAAGTGTAAGTGAAATGTTAAGTACTGTAAGAGGTCTTATTTTGATGTTTTTATTAGCTGCTTGGACTCTTATTCTGACAGCACCCATTCGCTGCAAAGGATCCATTGGTGAGCAAGTGATGTAATGCTCAATTTCTCAAAGTCTGTTGCGATGCAGAAGCAAACTCATTTACATCTCGGATGGCCCGAGGGTGATTAAATTATCAGCAATTTTTCATTTTAGGTTATTCAGTCTAATTCCTATCCCAATGCTGCAAATTCCCTTCGTCGTCTTCTCAGATACCTCTAGCTGTGCACACCACCCGTGAAGATGTGGATTTGGCACTCGTTTGCATTTGTTTTCCATGCATCGCCGCAGTGTGTCCAGAGCTCATCATCACAACAGAGATGGGCCTTCTGTGAAGCTGAACGTGCAAACAACAGACGCACAACACAAACGCTCTGTTCCACCGAGGCCTGAACCTGCTGTCGCCTTATTGTCCTTGATCATCTGTATCCTCAATCGCGACGGACAGATTCCCTCACCCGTCCAGCCTGTTGCTGAGTGGCGGATTTGGCTTGATTGGTGCTTCCCAGCTGTATTTTCTGGAGCCAAATGCAGCATATTACAGATATGAGCTCAAGTGTCCATTATCTCTAATTAGATGGACCGTGCCGGGCAGATACAGACAGCCACTTTGGAAATTATGGTGTTGACCCTGACACAGAATGACATTAGGAGGTCATATTCTCTTGAACTGTTTCATAAGGTGAGTGGGATGTTTGTTAAAGTGGCTTACAAACAAAAATGAACTGTTTATGTAAACCGCTGATCCTTTTAAAGATGCTTTTCCCCATGTTTAGCTTGATTATTTGCTTCTAAAAGGGGTTTTATAATGAAGGATTGTCAGATAAATAGCTTTTATGTCACAGCTGGGCAGTCTTTGTGAATCCAGACCTCCTGCTCTGTTTTGCAAGCTGATGTCACAACGTATAAAGGTCTCAGTGTTGCTCAGCAATAGTTTTCGTCTTTCCAGACTGATGAATCCTTGTTCGTGCTCTCAGCAGTTTGGTTAAATCTACAGTGGCCACAAAACAGATTTGGACACACTTGAAAATGTCTGCATGTCATTGCATTGGATAATGAAATATTAAACCAAGTGGCATCTGCACTTAAATGATGTTCTTCTTCTTTTTCTTCATGTTCTTGTTTTTTTTTCTTCTTTTTCTGGGAAGAACTTGTTTTAAATTCTCATCAGTTGACTGCATTGTGAAAATTTGACTTTATATTTTATGAGAGAAGGGTTTGAAAAATACCAGTCAAAAGTTTTTGAATAGTAAGCTTTTTAATGTTATTAAAGGCGTTTGTTCTGCTCACCAAGCCTACATTTATTTGATCCCAAATACAGCAAAAAAAAAAAGTGAAATATTTTTATTATTTAAAGTAACTGCTTTCTATTTGAAAATATTTTAAAATGTAATTTATTCATGTGATCAAAGCTGAATTTTCAGCATCTTTACTCCAGTCTTCAGCGTCAAATGATGTTCAAGAAACATTTATTATTATTAAAAAATTTTTTAGCAATATTTAAAACAGTTGAGCACATTTTTCAGGATTCTTTGATGAATAGAAAGATCCAAAGATCAGCATTTATCTGACATAAAAAGTTTTTAACATTATACACTATATACCATTCAAATTGAAGTCAGTGTGTATATATATAAATTGATCAAAAGTGATTTTAAAGACATTTATAATGTTGCAAAAGATTTCCATTTCAGATAAATGCTGTTCTTCTGAACTTTCTATTTATCAAAGAAACCAGAAAAAAATCTTCTCAGTTTTCAACATCATAATAATAAATGTTTTTTAAGCAGCAAATCAGAATATTAGAATGATTTCTGAAGGATCATGTGACTGGAGTAGTGATGCTAAAATTCTATTTTAAAATATTCAAATAGAAAACAGCCATTTTAAATAGTAAAAAATATTTCAAAATGTTACTGTTTTTTCCTGTACTTTAGATCAAATAAATGCAAACTTGGTGAGCAGAATAGACTTATTAAAAATAAATAAATAAATAAAAAATTGTGGATCATTTGATTTATTTTTTATTATTATTTTTTTAATTTTTATTTAGTTATTTATTTATTTTGTCTTCATTCTGAACGTTCTTGGATTGCAGTGGATTCTATGCATTTTTGGTTTGATTTTATTCAGCTAAAAATGTAGTGTTTAAATAATATTTAAGAGCTACTTAATATCAGCAATAAAATCAGTATGCAAGCATGTAATGTGTAGGTCTATAAGCCACGTTGTAACCAAAGTTAATAAATTTATATACATATAGACCATTCCTTCAAGTAATTAATTCAGAACATATGTAATAATATTAATTAATCTTTTTAAAAGAAGCATTGCAGAATAAATACTATTAAGACCTTTAAACCTTAAATTTACGCCTCTAAGGCATAACGAATCATGCGTAGCCCAATAAATGCAATTACCGCGTATTAATATTTTATGCCGTCAATTGAAAGACGCACTCAAGAATACTTAGCCTCGCTATTTACGGGCAACTGCTCTAAATGGGCGATGCATGTCGCCTTTTCCCACCAGAAGAGGGCAATCCGATGCATAGCACTTGCAAAAGAAGGTTAAGCAATGACTGCACCAGTGCTGAGTGCAATCACACTCGCACACTCCTCTTAAACCTTCTTCTGTTTTTGACAGATGTTCGGGGGAAAGAAAAGCACCCTGAATGAGGCTTACAGCACCAGCCCTGTGCGCCTGTGAGATCGGCAGATATCTGGAATACATCACTCATCCCGCGCACAGCACTGCTTTTTACAGGACATGAGAAAGATGTTTGCATCCCTCGCTTGGCTTTCTTCATAGCTGCGCACCTTGGCGAACATCCGATGGTGCGCTTTTGCGCAAATCTCTCCAAACTTTCCAACCAAGTGGAGGATATTTTGATCCGAAGGATATAGCCGTTACACACACGTACTCTCTGGAAATGTTCTTTTATGGACCTTCCCGTTAAGTAAACCTTTAATGTTCGTCTTTTACGCCGGGAAGAGCTCTTAGGATTTCTCCGTTGTTCACTTGGACATGTTGCGCAGCGGCGCAACTGCGGGATTGAAATAACGCTGCTGTTGCCGGAGTTTTCTGAACCTCGCCAACATCTCGGGCACCGCAGCTTTGGGCAGGTGCTGCTTTCTGAGTGTGTTTGAAGACGGTGCCATGCGGAATCTGGAATCCCTCATCGAAGGGCTGTAAAAACCTGCTGGAAACGCGACATTTACGCAGAGATGGGTATGTTTTTGTTGATTTGCACGAATCCGTGCATTGGTTCTCTGTGGTCTCTTGGCTGTTTGGATACAGTTAGGATGTCGAACCCTAAGATCGTGTCTTGAAATAGCATTGCTGTGGGATTTATAAGTGCGTTGCATGTGTCAAATGTACGAAGCATCTTAGAGTCCGTCCTTGATAGCGTGCAACTTTCATCACGCATACCTGCAGACATCACACTGAACGCAATTTATTGCATTAAATGAAGAGTGTTGCGTGATCAACAGGCTGTCTTTGTATCTGATGTTTTTCCGTCCTGATTGGATTCTCAGATGCTCGTAGATTTTCTAACTCGCATCTGTTGGAGAGAATCTGTGCTGCCTCAAATGTGTCCTTGCAGATTTCGTTTTAGGAATCATGCATATGCATTTTCATAGTTCACCATGGGACCCAAATAACTATGCATTTTATGAAGGGCAGATAAAACCTGCAGTTATGCATAGAGAATGCTGTGTCAGTTCTTGCATCCTTCAAGAGAAGAAAAAAAAAAAAACTCCAGATTTTGATTGATGCTTCAGGGCAAATGATGCTGTCAAAGCGGAAAGCTGTGATTTACAGTTTGATTTTATGCAGTCATTCATGTTGCTTGGAGTGCAGGGGTCTTGTTGTGGTCTCTTAACTGTTGCTTGTTTTGCCGGCCCTTTTCTCTTGAAATTTGAGGGGTATCATCCCGTAAGACGCTTTTCAAATCATTCTGCAATTATTAGAGCACAGATGGTTGTCCCCATCATAAATAATCATAATCAGATCATAAATAACACCCCGCCCCCCTTCACTTTTCCAGTGATCGCCCTTATAATGCATGGAAAAGTCGTTCATTCAAGTATGACTTAATGAAACGATGCTGGAAGTGTGTAAGAGAGGATAGATGAAACAAATGTGGTGCTTGTGTTCGGAATATGGGTATTGTCATCATAATGGCTGGGTGTCGTAGTGTCTTTGTGGCTGTTTACTGAGCAGATGATGTAGGTGGATGTTCACTTCTGTGCCTCACAGGTGTGCTGTTCGCTCGACTCGTCCAGCTCACACTCGTTCTGTGACATTTCCTATGCTGGACGTTAAAAAAAAAAAGCTTAAGAAAATAACAAAAGATGTAAATGTTTGGGTGAACCTCACAAGTTCATGCATCGAAAATAAAATTGATGCATCAATAAAATATTTTTTAGATATTTTTCAGGACATTATGATACATTGACAATTAAGCACCCTGTCTTATTTTTATTACCTTAATGTGCAAAAACTAAATAAATAACACATTCTCATTACTGTAATACAGTAATGAAAATTGAAAATCATCCTGCGTGCACACAGCTTTGTTTTGGTTAATCAGCATTATTTAAATTTCATCCAACAATTATAATAGCACATGCACTTTACTATCTAAATTATATATAAATATATATTACAGTAATTATTTTATCTAGTATAGTAGGCTAGTGATGATGTTTTTTTTTTTGTTTTTTTTTTTTAAATCCATGAATTTTATTTGTTCAATAAATAATTATTGCATATTAAATAATTAATAAAATTAAGTTTAAAAAAATGATTTATATTTTATTCTCATGATTTCTGGTTGAAATATGGCTTATGCATTTCTTGGCAGTGTAAGATTCACATATTTATTTATTTATTTATTTATTTATTTTCTATTTTTTGTTTATATGTCCACTGTGTGGAAGTGAAATCCATGCTATATTAACCAAAATTGATCTATCATGTCAGTAGCATGTAATGTTGCCGTATCTGTCACTCGGTTAAGATGATACCATTGTCCCATGCTGGCACGCTTAAACAAGCTGTAAAGAAATATGATAATAGCACAGCATGAAGAACAACTACTTACTGTCATATTCCTGTTAAGTACCTCAGAGCGATATTACAGCGCTACAGAAAGGATAAGACCCGAAGCTAATTCCTCAATCCCCCTCCTCTCGTCCTCGCTACCTGTCTCGCGTTACCGCAGCCTGCTGAAAGACATCTGGACACATCAAGTGTCCCTTATTAAATGTCCAAGAGCTTTTCCAGGTAATAGAGTGGAGAGGGTGTCAAAACAGATAACTGTGGAGAGAGACGGAAAACGTGTCAGCGGATGAGAAATGGATGCAGGAAGTAGCCATATCTGTTTCTCGGTTTTGATTGCTTAAACTGTGCAGACGGATTCTCGGTTATGACCCATTGCGTCAGGGGAAATTAAAAAGTGGGTAATGGAATATCATTAAGTTTGATAGGAAGAATATTGGGAAAAAAAAATGTAGATGTGAAATCTCTTTTGTGACTTTTGCATGTGGGCTCCTATGTGAATGTGATGGGATTACTTCAGAGCTGTTCAATTTTGTGTCAGATTATCTTTGTGTGAGATTAGCACTGCTGTTTTGGGATTATGCTTTTCCTACTCACACAGAAACAAATCACAGATGGGATTAGCGCTGGAAAAGTTGGCCACCGTTGCAGCGAGCTTTTCCGCAGGCCTCTGGTGATGCTGTATATGCTTTAAATTACGCTTGTAGGTTATTGTATGTGCTATGCAGTAAAAGAAATTGCATGAGAAAGTACACAAACAAGACATAAAAATCAATCTGTCTACCAAGAGGGAAATTGTGTTGCTTTCATAGCTCCTCGCTGGATTCCTACTGTACGCTCTTAAAAATAAGGCTTTCAAAAGGAGGTTTTCATAAGAGCCATTTTGTGTTCTACAAAGAACAATTCAGTAAACAGTTCTTAAAAAGAACTATTTTTCTTGTTAGTGTAAACTGTGTACTTTTTTTCTACTATAGAGAGCCTTTTGTGGAATGGAAAGATTCCATGGATGTTAAAGGTTATAGATGCCAAAAAAGAATCTTTATTTTTAAGAATGTATGTTTGTATCTGTAATGCTAGATTGATAATGCCATATGTGAACCTGGACCACAAAATAAGTAGCCAGTCATAAGTAGTCCGTTCCATGAAGATATTTTGTAAATTTCCTACTGTAAATATGTCTCAACTTAATTTTTGATTAGTAATATGCATTGCTAAGAACTTCATTTGGACAACTTTAAGGGCAATTTTCTCAGTATTTTGATTTTATTGCACCCTCAGATTCCAGATATTCACATAGTTGTATCTCGGCCAAATAACAAAGCATATATCAATGGAAAGCTTATTTATTCAGCTTTCAGATGTATAAATCTCAGTTTCAAAACACTGACCCTTGTGACTGTTTTTTTCACATATGAGAAAGGAAAATCAAAATAAGATTGCTATTGTATCTCACCGGTTTCACTTAGTCAGCAATGGCATGAATTGGAAAGCAACTGAAGACTTGATCTCAGATGTGTTTCCAAAGATTACATTCTTAGAAATTAAGGTTCTTTAATGACGTCAATGCTTATCCATAGAACCTTTCCATTGGACAAAAGGTTCTTTAGATCAATAAAATATTGATCTAAAGAATATTCTTAGTTCTTCACACTAAGAATATAATGTTTTTTTAAAGAATTAGTCCACTTCCAGAATAAAAATTTCCTGATCATTTAATCACCTGCATGTCATCCAAGATGTTTATGTCTGTCTTTTTTCAGTTGAAAAGAAATTGAGGTTTTTGAGGAAAATATTCCAGGACTTTTCTCTATATATAGTGGACTTTAACAAGGATCGTTGGGATTGAAGGTCTGAATTGCAGTTTCAATGCAGCTTCAAAGGGCTCTACACAATCCCAGCTGAGGAATAAGCGTCTTATCTAGCGAAACAATCAGTCATTTTCTAGCATTTTAACCACAAATGCTCATGTTGCACTAGTTCTGCAATGCGTGAGCTAATGCATTATGTAATCACGTTGGAAAGGTCACAAATGGTTAGTTCTTCATCTGTGTATCTCTTCATCTTTGGTTCAAAAAGGTAGGGTAGGGCAAAAAACTCTTAAAACTCCTTTTTCTTTTTTTTTTTTTTTTTTGTAAAGGACGTTTTACTTTCTTTGCATGCTCGCTTTGTAAACACCAGGTCGGTATTTTTTTACTTACGTCACACGTGACATTTCCAATGTGATTACGTAATGCGTGAGGTCGAGCAAGCGCAAGATGAGCATTTGTCGTTAAAAAGTATAGAATTTCTTTTATTTATTTTTTTTAAATAGAAAATAATCAATTGTTTTGCTAGATAAGACCCTTATTCCTCAGCTGGGATCATGTAGAGCCCTTTGAAGCTGCATTGAAACTGCAATTTGAACGTTCAACCCATTGGCTCCCATTGAAGTCCATTATATGGAGAAAAGTCCTGGAAGGTTTTCCTTAAAAAACACAATTTCTTCACGACTGAAGACAGAAAGACATGAACATCTTGGATGACAAGGGGGTGAGTAAATTATTTGTGAATTGTTGTTCTGGAAGCGGACTTCTCCTTTAAAGGTTCTTCATGGAACCACTGATGCCCATAAAGATCTTTAATTTTTAAGAGTGTAAGAGAAGATCTCAACAAAAGTCTACCATCAAAAGTCAAAGAATCCATTTCTCTTAAAATGTATTAGGAGAGCTGTTGTACTGCAGGAATATTGAGCAATAAAATAACCGTGGATAGCAGCTCAGATCATTTGACCTTGGGAGAATTTGTTGGGAAATGCTTGAGTTTGACTTTTAATCACAGGCGTCTTTTTAGATATTGAGACTTTAAGAGACACGCGTGAGATTACTGAGATTACACTAATAGTCTCTCTTTGCTCATCATTCCGTCCCTTTGCTGTTGAAAAACAATTGCGATATTAAAGGGATCTCATTTAGATTTTTCTTTCCCATGGGTGTCTAGCATCCAGTTGGTGAGATTGCTTTTACCACAAGAAAAGCTTTGCAGGAACTGCAGTTCTGAGCCCTGGATTTGGACGTGTTTTAATGTTGGTGGCATGATGAATGAGTTTTAAGATCAAGGGCTGGTTTACACGCACTATTTGACTGCATCTTGGCTGACGTTCCTTTATCGTGATGAATTGGATGTAGGAAGGTGGGGGAGGCCAAGATGCACTTATGTTATCATGCATATACGCGGAGAGAACGACAAATTAAATGGAGGTTTTCAGGTTGGGTCTTTTTGTACTTAAAGCGTGACTCATGAGGGTGACTCCGGCCGTTATGCTGTGAGAGTTAATTAAAACTTTGAGAATTTGCATGCCAACCCTATTGGGTTGTACAGTTGCTCCTTGTGTCCTTGCGTACCTTTGCATAACTTCGTGTGATCTTGCCCAAGGTGTTCTGTGTAGCTGGTAATATTGCAGAGACTAAATTGATTTACCCGTCTCTCTTTTTCTAATTAGGCTGTTCTGGCCTTCCCAAGTGACGTGTTGGCCATTTTAAGGGCTAGAATTCTTTACATTAGCCTAAAAACATGTACTGGGTGGTCTATGGGATTTTTCAACAACTATTCACACTATGAACAACTATTAATTTTGGTAGTGAATTTTTCACATGTAATCTGGATTCCCTAATCAGATTAAAAAATTAAATACTTGTAATCAGCGCTGGGGGTAAAGCATTACAACAACCCACACTTATTGTAAATACATGCTTTTATATTAGGGCTGTGCGATGTTACGATTTTTGATCGTGGACGATAAAAATGTTTCCACGATCTGCTTTTTTGAGAAATATAGTATCGTGCTATTCTCTCAGCTGCAGTTCTGGCGCCTCCGTCTCATTATACTGTACAACGTGACATACATTCACTTCAGTGTTAACTCAGCGGTAGTTACACTCACGGGACACTGCACTTATTCACAATCACAAAAGTACATTATTTGCTTTAAAGTCTTGCCGGTCAAACATTTCATTCGCGTGCTGTCCCAACATGCGCGTTTCCACTGCGCGTACACGTGAAACGCGCGCACATTAAAATACTGTTAAATAGCGCCTAATTACTGAACTGAGTTATGTATCACATCTGATTACGCTACTATTGTCAAAACACACAAGGTTTACATATAAAAACAGTTTATAGAAGCTTATGTCTAAAGTGAAAGTAAACAATTGAATTGAGAGAAAAAAACGGATGCCTGCTTGTATATTAGATGTGCAGCTCTTAAAGGGGCAGTACTAAACATGCAGCTGCTTGTCATTAAAAGGATAGTTCACCCAAAAATTATAATTCTGTCATTATTTACTCACTTATATGTTGTCCCAAACCTGTATTACTTTCTTTCTTGTGCTAAACACAAAATAAGATATTTTGAAGAATGTGGATAACCAAACAGTAGCTGGTCCCCATTGATTTCAATAATAGAAATCAAGTTCAACAGAAAAAAGAAACTCATTCAGGGTTAAAATAACCTGAGAGTGAGTAAATGATGGTATTAGAATAAAACACTATGACAGAATTGACAGACAATTTTTATTTTTTATTTTAACTATTTTTTAATTGTTATTAAAACAAAATACAAAGAGAAAAATCACTTACTGCTCTTGAATGAAAAACTTTAACACAGTTGCTTTAATAAGAATCAGTGTACAGTTGATGTGTATATATAGTGTATAAGTATATAGTGTTTTTATACTTACTTTTTATATTTGTTAATTCTTAAATGCTGCTGCTAAATACACCTACTGTACCTGAAAAATAAAGCACTGTTTGTATTCTTTGTTTTTATCTTTTAATAATATAAGATAAAATAATGACAAATATTTTTATCTTTGCTCACTTTGGTCTAAATATCTGCTATTCTTTTTTATTTTATACTTTGTAACCTTGAAAGTCTGTTTTTAAAATAGGGAAATTAGTTTGGCTGTACTGCTCAGACAATTTGCCAAATAGTAAAACCAACATGACACACAATCGTGATTAAAATGTGAATCGTGATATTTCTGAAAAATATCGTGATATGATATTTTTGCCATATCGCCCACCCCTACTTTATATACATTTCTGCAACACTGTAATTACATACCTTACTGCACGTTTCACTGCAGTTTTAAAGTTTCAAACATTCACTGATGCTCCGGATAGAAACACGATGCATTAAGAGCCGGGGGGGGGGAAACTTTTTGGATTTGGAGATTAAGGTAAATTGCACTTTATTTGTCTTCCGGGAAACATGCAGGTATCTCCTGTTGCTTCCGAAGGGCAGTACTAAATGATATTTTAGTCAAGAAAAATTTGGACATCTTCATCCTATTCAAAAGTTTTTACTCCCTTGCTCTTAATGCATTGTGTTTCCTTCTGGAGCATCAGAATGTTTGAACCTTTTTTTAATAGTCGTGTTTGTGTCCCTCAATTGTTCTCAGTGTGAAAAGACGGATCTCAAAATCATACAGTCACTGCTGGAAAGGGTTCAAATATGCAAAAGATGCTGGAAAACTGAAGAATCTGCAGGACCTGGAGGATTTTTCTGAAGGACAGTGCAGTGCTCAGTTTTAACTATTCAGAACAAACAAGGGACTCATGAACAACCATCACAAAACAAAAAAACAGTTGTAGATCATCCAGGTAACCACACACAGTATTAAGAACCAAGTGTTCCCAAACCTTTGAAGGGGTTTATTTTAATAATATGAGCTTTTTTTAAACCTGAAATTTCAAAAAATTTTTGTCATGTGGATTCTATGTAAACATCTTTTATGTAAAATATATATTACTCAGGACAGTACTAAATAAAAAATAACATGCATTTTGTATGATCTCTCTTATTTTGTTAACATTATTCATGTTTTCACAGATTCTGCAAGGGGTTCCCAAACTTTTGCATGCCAATGTAGATTATATTACATTTGAAAATACTCCTAATCAGGCTACAGTTACTTAATTATTGATTACATGATTACATATTATTCACAAGGTCAAATGACATGCAGGTAAAGAGGTATAATATTTCATGTTTTTTATTGAGTGTTTCATTTCGATTGTCATCATTTAAAAAAAAAAAGATTTATGTTCGTTTACATTTTTATGATTTAATTCATTATTAGCTTTTCATTAAACTCACAAGTTTGGGAAACTTAGATGCAATGAGTTAGGTGAAAAGTAATCTAAAATTATTCAAAAAGTAGACTGATTATATTACCTACAATGTGCAATGTAATGGATTGTTGGGCCTAGAGAAGAGCATCTTGAGGTAAAGCTACTTATCGTGTCAAGTTGTGAGGTTTTTATAAAGCTCAGTGCTCAAAAAAGGCTATATTGTACTGTATAGAGCACTATATTCTCATATTTTGGATTTACAAGCATGGCGTTTTACTAGGAAAACTTTTACTCTTGAGTACATTCACTGTGAAACAGGCTTTAAGTTATATAACCATAAACTTCGGCTACTTTGCGCTGTAACACATCTACTTCAGACTCTTCACAGCAAGATTAGGGACTGTGTTTTTCTCTCATTATTTCAAATGAATTCAAAGGCCATTTGCAATGCCACACTGAACCGATTGTCCTGTAGATAACAGGTTGTTCGGCCGGCCTACGCTCTGTCTTCAAGACTATTAGATTAGCCCGTTTCATTCGATTGACCTACACAAAATGTTTCGATTAGATCTAGATCTGGAGGCTGGTAAACAGTGGTTGGGTTGGATGATTCAAACGCATTGCTGCTCACCATTGCACATTTATACAATTACTTTTATATTTACTCAATAGTTGTAATATGATTAAAGGTTCAGATGGTAAGCCTTTGTACTGGCCACTCAAGATAAACCAATAATTTCCTGTTTTTGCTCCAAGAACAGCAGACAAAGGACTGTTATCAATTTTGGCACATCCTTAGCTTGAAAAAAAAAAAACCTAATCTCTGCCCAAACCGAGGAAAAAGCTCAATCAGATAACAAAGCATAAGAGACACTGAGCCAGCCAAAGAGGAAATGGAAATTTTCACTGTCCTTCATTGATTGGCAAAAATGTTTTCATTGATTTTAAAATATTTTCTCGAAATAGTAATTTAGTCATCTATTTGTCCGTTATTTACAGTATGAAACCCATATTTCTTCTAGGGAATACAAAAGGAGGAAAAACTCTGCTGGTTGCTGTTTTCCCTGCAATTACAGCGAATAGGGCTGAAGCTTTCAAGCTTTATAAAGAACACAAAAGCACAATAAAAACGTATCACAAAAGTAGTCTGACTCATGCTGTATGTTCCAAGTCTTCTGAAGTCATTTGATTGCTTTGTGTTATGAAAAGACCTAGATTTACATCATTATTCACTAATTATCATCTTCTCCAGTGAGCTGTTAACCTCTGTGACCGGCTCATTGAGTCAGTTATTTGAGCTTGAGAACCAGTCCAATTTGTGAACGAGTCATTTGAATCCCAAATTATTTAGATCACTCAGTTGTGAAGTGGATTAACCGATTCATCAGACTCAAAAGAAGGATTCGCTCGTGAATCGTGACATCGCCGCTTCTCACAAACACAGCGAAGATGGGATTTTTAGGGAGTTGTTTAAATTTCAATCTGGTCCACATGCAAAATGTGTAAGAAGTCATATTTTGTCAATATTTTGACAATTTGTGGCTCCGATCCTCATTCATTTGTGTTCAACAGATGAAAGTAAGTCAAACGGTTTTGGAACAGCAGGAGGATGTGCAAAAAAATATGAGAATTTTCATTTTTTAGATAAACTATTTACCCAGCAAAAGTACCCATTTTTGTATTGCACAATCAAGCGCAATCGATCAGAGTTTGTATTTTGTAGCAGAGGATATTTGCTTCTACTATTTTCATTTAGAAAACAAAACAATCACAAGGACATCTGGGCATCACTCAATTTTCTCTGTGCTGTATTGTTGTGATACTCGTGTCTCTATTTCTCATCTGTAGCTTATCTTGCTTGACACTAGTCTTTTTTATCTGAAGATTTTCCATGTTCTTTTTCATAGTACATTTTCATTTCATACTGAGTATTTTTTTAAAGTCAACAGTCTGGTTTCTCTACCACAGAGACTGTTTATTAGATCCAATGTGTAATTATGGTTATTAAAGAAACCTTAAAGGGAATGTTTTTACTGCCTTATTTGAATAAAGTTACCCTTGCCTGTTGAGTTCCTTTGGCTGCTTGAAGGTAAAGGTGTATATTTGCTTTCAATTTTAATTAAAGTACATGAAGTAGGAAAATCAATTGATGCCGGCATTTTAAGAAATGCCGGAAAACTGTTCTAAAGCAGTGATATGCATAGTAATCACATTAATATAAAATGAAGAGAAGGTAAATAAAATTCTGACTCGAAGCAACAGAAATAAGTTGATACTTTCCTCCTACGTACTGTACAAGATTGTATTCAGTAAACATTGGCTATGTAATTTGATAACCTACTTTGTGCAAACTGTGCAGCGGGACTAATTAAGTATGTGCTAATCCTTATAAGTAAGTTATCATCAGTTTTCGACTAAATGCAAAGGACTAGGATTGAGCATTGACCGAATCATGGCTTATCCCTGCTTTCTCTTTGTGTTTAATGCAGGATCCCTGGTGAGATCCCGTTGGCTGATGATCCCCCTGCTCGTGCAGGCCTGGCTCTTGGCTTCCCAAGGCAGAGTCCGAGAGAAGCCGTGTCCCCGAAGCTGCCGCTGCGATGGCAAAATAGTATATTGCGAGTCAAATGCCTTCCGCGACGTGCCAAAGAATGTTTCCGTTGGATGCCAGGGCCTCTCTCTGCGGTACAACAGCTTGGTGAACCTCAGGGCTGGTCAGTTCGCCAGCCTCAGCCAGTTGGTCTGGCTATACCTAGACCACAACTACATCAACGCAGTAGACAAACAAGCCTTTCAGGGTGTTCGAAGACTAAAGGAGCTGATCCTGAGCTCCAACAAGATCACGCATTTGGAAAACAGCACGTTCCATTCGATCCCCAACCTGCGCAATCTGGACCTCTCCTACAACAAACTTCAAGTCCTGCAGCCGAATCAGTTCCAAGGCTTGCGCAAGCTCTTGAGTCTCCACATCCGATCGAATTCCCTCAAGACGGTTCCCATGAGAGTGTTCCAGGATTGTCGAAACCTAGAGTTCCTTGATTTGGGCTACAATCGACTGCGAAGCCTCACGCGTAACGCGTTCGCTGGACTTCTCAAACTGACCGAGCTACACTTGGAGCACAACCAATTCTCAAAGATCAATTTTTCTCATTTCCCAAGGCTGAACAACCTCCGTGCTTTGTATCTGCAGTGGAATCGGATAAAGTCGATAACGCAGGGGATTACATGGACTTGGACCTCTTTGCAAAAGCTTGATCTTTCCGGGAATGACCTCCAGGTGTTGGATTCAAGCATCTTCCAGTGTCTCCCTAACTTGCAAACTCTCAATCTGGACTCTAATAAGCTAAGCAACGTGTCTCAAGAGGCCATCTCAGCTTGGATCTCTCTTACAACCATCAGTCTTGCGGGTAACATTTGGGAATGCAGTCACAGCTTATGCCCCCTCGTAGCTTGGCTGAGAAACTTCAAGGGGAACAAGGAGACTACTATGATTTGTGCCGGACCAAAGGAGGTCCAGGGTGAGAAAGTCATTGAGGCTGTTGACACGCATGGAATCTGTAAGACGACCCCCACTCCTTACCAGCCGATCTCCTCCACTGTAAGCTCCCCATCCAAACCTGGACGCTTCCCCCTGCCCACCATGTTTAGGGTGAATGAGAAAATAACACGTGGCAACCCTGTTGCGCCTTCCCCGACGGCTGCGTCCCCACCCGTCCCCGAGCAAGACTTCGAGCATGTTTCGTTCCACAAGATAATTGCCGGCAGCGTCGCCCTCTTTCTATCCGTGGCCATGATCTTGCTAGTGATCTACGTCTCCTGGAAGCGTTATCCCAGCAGCATGAAGCAACTGCAGCAGCATTCCATGGTGAGAAAGCGCCGGAAAAAGGCGCGGGAGACCGAGCGCACCCTCAGCTCCCCGCTTCAGGAATATTATGTGGACTACAAACCCACAAACTCTGAGACCATGGACGTACTGGTCAATGGGACAGGACCCTGTACCTACACCATCTCCGGCTCCCGAGAATGTGAGGTATGATCCGTCGCCCTCCTAAAATCCATTACCACTGCGGGGAACAAGAGGTAAATGTCCAGTCGGTGTGAGACGAAAAAATTGTGTTGTCTCCCCCCCTTTTCCGCTGCTAGCTGTTCCCCTCTAATGGGTAGGAAACATGGGTCAATGCATTGCAACTTGAGTCATTCTCAGGCTTGTAATCAACGTTTTCTTTCCTACTTTTACCTCAGGTATAGTAAGATAAAACAAGCCAAACACCTTGCTATATATGAAACATCAGCACCAGTTTGGAGATTTTTTACTCTGCTGGCTTAAAGCAAAACATTGAGTACTGCTTTTTAAAATACACCTCTGATTGGCTTAGAGAAATAGTTTCAAATACTGGGTCAAGTCTCTATGCATTGCTCCTTTCCTATCCTCTGTGTTTTTTTGCATTTTTATCAACATGCAACACCCCAGGCAAATGGCTGTTGAGTCAAATAAATTGCGGTGGCCTGCTTGTTTAAAGGAAAGAGACCGAAAAAAGACATTGATGAAATGTGAGGGCTAATATATTGGTCTGGTTCCAAGATAAATATTTGCCTCATTTTGCATTCAAGGTAGCAGTGACCAGATTATTGAGGGGTTGGGGAGATTTCTCTTAATCATGCACTTTGTCAGACAAATCACCAATTCAGGATGTAATTAAAGGCACACATTGCTGATCCTTGTACGTAATCCTGCCACATGGCTACTCTTTTGGCTAGCAGTTGCGTCCCGTAATTTATGCAGTGTCATAGGTTCTCCCCATGAAATATGATAAGGCACAGGTCCAGCTTGAGAAAATAAGCGTAAAGCCTTTTGCCACAAAGCGGCTACTCGGGAGAGTCAAAGTACACATACAAGACAAATTACATTTTTATTCAGGCCGTAGAACAGCAAAAGCAAAGACAATCTTCATGGTTGAAATAAATTCAGTCTTCGGAGGTCTAATTATGCATGGCTTTCAGCAAAGGTCATCCGGAGTATCGTCTCCATCGCATTGCCGGAAGTGTTAGAACAAGTGTGAGCTCCGTAGGGAGTCTAACTTACAGGACAGCCGTCATTTTGTTTTGTTTTGTTGATTCAGTGGATTGCAGGTTCACATGGCGGTGAGCTATATTTCCATTGTAACTATGAGCAAGCCCAAGGGATGCATTTCAACTCTAAAATATGATAAAGCTGATTTTCTTGTTAGCTTTGCACAGGAAGTATGTCCCGTGATACAAGGTCAGATTAAATAATTATTAAGTTGAATTAATGAAATTCGCCTCAAAAGTGTTTGACTAAGAGGCTTAGCGATTTGTTTGAAAGTGCTATGGCGATTGTCTTTGCTTTCGCACCGGTAAAGGGTAATATTTTACTTGAGTGGTTTAATCTGCATTGTAAACAAGGTGCTGAGCTTTTCCGCTTGTGTACTGTTGCCGTGTTGATTCATTTGCTTTATGGTCTTTCTGTTGTTAGCATCCATCATGTCCTTTGCCCCCTTTGTTGCTCCTGTTGTTGTGTTTTCCTGTCTTTTGACAATTACTAATTTTTTCAGTAAATGTAAAACTGAACCCTGCATTTTATCAAGTAACCCTTACTGCTAATGTGTAACACAGTGATATTGGGTGATTGTGTGTATGACCTCATGTGAAATATGTTTTTCCTGTTGCTATGAGCCTGAAAGGGAAAGCATATCATAAAATGTACAGTATAATATATTCTACATAATGCTAGGATACAGATAATGTTTTTTTGTTCGATTACTAGTTGCAAGTTAATGTATTTTTGTGGTGCATAGCATGCTAAACACCAGAAAATATGAGAAATGCACTAGAGATGTTCCTGAATAGTGAATCCGTATAGAGAGTGTGTTCCGTATTGGCGGCACTAAACGTAAACAATGCCACTGAACCGAACAAAACTTGCATATTTTGCTGATTATTGCTGCTGAAAATGATCAATTATTGTCATGTTTTGGGCTGTACTAATCGGTCGTACAGGGCAAAACTTTTGAAGTACTATAGACTGCCAAAAATGAATGCAGAAAAACTCTCTGAGGAAAAAAAGGCGTTTGTGGTTGGCCAAACTGAACCAGGATTTCCAGGGCAAGAATCTTGACAACATTCACGTTTGTTCTTATCGTTTCCGGTAAGGTAGGTGAAATATTAGGCTAATATTTTAATTAATACTGCTCATATGTATCTTTACCACCTATTAACTTTAGTTTGTCAAAATATTGCAATATTTTTATTAAATTCGACCGAATCCTGATCATTTTAGCACATTATAGCTACAATCTGAGATTCAGGGGATGTTTGTTTGTTCCACCTCACTCTTTTACACTACCAGTCAAAAGTTTTTGAACAGTAGAATTTTTAATGTTTTTTAAAGAAGTCTCTTCTGCTCACCAAACCTACATGTATGTGATCCAAAATACAGCAAAAGCATCAATATTGTGAAATATTTTTAATATTTAAAATAACTGCTTTTTATTTGAATATGTTTTAAAATGTAATTTATTCCTGTAATCAAAAGCTGAATTTTCATCATCATTACTCCAGTCTTCAGTGTCACATGATCCTTCAGAAATCATTCTAATATGCTGATTTGCTGTTCAAGAAACATTTTTTGATTATTATTATCAATATTTAAAACAGTTGAGTACATTTTTTCAGGATTCTTTGATGAATAGAATGATCCAAAGATCTGCATTTACTTGAAATAAGCTTTTGTAACATTATACACTATACCATTCAAAAGATCGGAGTTTGTATAGAAATTTTAGAAATTAATATTTTTATATAGCAAGGATGCTTTAAATTGATCAAAACTGATGATAAAGATTTATACATTTATAATGTCACAAAAGATTTCTATTTCAGATAAATGCTGTTCTTCTGAACTTTCTGTTCATTAAAGAAACCTGAAAAAATCCTAGCTGTTTTCAACATCATAATAATAATAAATGTTTGTTTTTTTTAAATAGTAAAAATATTTTAACAATTTTCTGTTTTTTTGCTGTACTTTGGATCAAATAAATGCAGGCTTGGTGAGCAGAACAGACTTCAAAAAACAAAACAAAAAAACATTACAAATCTTGCCGTTCAAAAACTCTTGACTGGTAGTGTATGTTTGGTTGCATCCTTTTACTATGGGAATCTATCTTTAACTACAAGGTTTTATAGTCTGCCTGACTCCCCATCTCGCTCTTTAATCGTGCGGTTGCTCTCCTGCTTGAGTTAGATGAGTCCCTGACAGCTTTTTGTTGACAAGGCAGAACCACAGGAAGTCCAGGCAGTGGGCCATTACTGAAGCCCCTTGATGTTGTGAGCAGTCAGGCTGGCCATATTTACAGGCAAGAAGGACGGTGATTCTATCTCAGAAAATTGGAAGTGTCAAAGAGCAAGATCAGAGACATAAAGCTATGGCTGTCAGAAAGCAATTTTTATCGAGCGGTGATAACCTGTGACCTCCTGTGACCGCGGTCAGCGGCATTGCTCGTACGCACACATCCACAGAAGAGAAGAGGTATAGAATAACATCGGCCTGATAATATGGTGTGATTGTGGAGCGGACTGTCTTGCACACTCACAGCAGTCATATGGATGGAGAATAAGAGACGAAGTCTTTAGTTTCATTTTGCACATGCCGTCAATATTTGAAAATATGAGATTTGATGTATTTTATAAATTGATGGCATGTTTTTCAGTTGTAGTTTGACAGCTTGACAGCCCTTGGTCACTACAGTTGAACTCAAAAATTTACATACACCTTGCAGAATCTGCAAAATGTTAATTATTTTACCAAAATGAGAGAGATCGTATAAAATGCATGTTATTTTTTATTTAGCACTGACCTGAATAAGACATTTCACATAAAAGATGTTTACATATAGTCCACAAGATAAAAAAAAAAGTTGAATTTATAAAAATGACCTTGTTCAGAAGTTACATACACTTGATTCTTAATACTGTTGTTACCTGAATGATCCACAGCTGTTTTTTTCTTTTTTTTTTTGTTTAGTGATAGTTGTTCATGAGTCCCTTGTTTGTCCTGAACAGTTAAACTGCTGGCTGTTTTTCAGAAACATCCTTCAAGTTCCACAAATTCTTTGGTTTTTCAGCATTTTTGTGTATTTGAACCCTTTCCAACAATGACTGTATGATTTTGAGATCCATCTTTTCACACTGAGGGACTCATATGTAACTATTACAGAAGGTTCAAACACTCACTGATGCTTCAGATGGAACCACGATGCATTAAGAGCCTGGGGGTGAAAACTTTTGGGATATTAAGATCAGGGTAAATGTAACTTATTTTGTCTTCTGGGAAACATGTAAGTATCTTCTGTAACTTCTGAAGGGCAGTACTAAATGAAAAAAATATGATATTTAGGTAAAATCTGAAAAATGTACACATCCTCATTCCTTTCAAAAGTTTTCACCCCCTGCCTCTTAATGCATCGTGTTTCTTTCTGGAGCATCAGTGAGTGTTTGAACGTTTTGTAATAGTTGCATATGAGTCCCTCAGTTGTCCACAGTGTGAAAAGATGGATCTCAAATCATACAGTCTTTGTTGGAAAGGGTTCAAATACACACACACACAAAAAAAAAAAAAAAAAACAGAAGGATTTTTCTGAAGAACAGCAGGCAATTTAACTGTTCAAGACAAACAAGGGACTCATAAACAACTATCACTAAACAAAAAAAAAAAAAAACAGCTGTGGATCATTCAGGTAACAACACAGTATTAAGAATCAAGTGTATGTAAACTTTTGAACCTGGTCATTTAATATTAATTCAAATATTATTTTTTCTTGTGGACTATATGTACGTGTCTTTCATGTAAAATATCTTTTTCAGGTCAAGAGTACATAAAAAAAAAATAACATGCATTTTGTAAGATCCCTTATTTTGGTAAAATAATTATCATTTTGCAGATTCTGCAAGGTGTATGTAAACTTTTGACTTCAACTGTATATGAGGAAAAAGTGACCTACGTTCTGCAATTCTGCACTGAAGAAAGACAGACTGTCATACAGAATTGATACAACATCAGAGTGAGCAAAGATGACAGAATTTTCATTTTTCTGGTGCAGTTGCTTTGCTGTGAAATTCCTTTGACACTTTTGGTAATGATGTAAGTTTCATAAGTAACTAACTAGGAGCAGCTTCCACAGTGATAACTCTTTGGCCAGATCAAAAAAAGTGAGGATGAAGAAACGGTTTCTTATCTGTCATTGCAGATGTATTAATGAGCGATTCGTATGTAACTCCGCTGTGAAGTCCCTGCTTAATCATTGTGACCGTGTTTTGGCGTTTCTCCAGAAGCAGAGCTACTGTAAAAAGCCAGTGGGCTTTGGCAGCATTGTTTCAGCGTATTAAAATGAACAACAGCTTCCCTGAAACTACAAATGTCCTCTTTAGCAGAACAGGGCCCTCCCAGAGCTCTCTGTTGGGTCAGCTCCTTTTGCTCCAAATGGCGAAGCCTTCGTCCTTGAGTTCTGGACGGCTTCCCGGTGTTTCTGGCCCAAGCCGCGGTGCTTCACCTTTTCTACCGTAACTGTCCCGGGCAACCCAACCTTTACTCGATGGTTGTTTTATACAAACACAGAGCTGGGACTTGGAGATTAATGCGCGTGTTTGTATCCATGTGGTTGCGCATCTCTTTTTCAAGGACTTTTGCTATGAATATTCAGTCTGGAAATGATTCTGCAGGGATTTTGGTGAACTAAACAGCTCTGTTCCAAGAATTACCTAGCAAGCTTATTACCTGGACAGCATTTTCGGATTATGCATATATTTATACATCTACTGGAATGATTTTTGTTTTTTAAAGATGTCTCTTGTGCTTACCGAGGCTGCATTTATTTGATTAAAAGTGCAGTAAAGTCAGTAATATTGTAAAATATTACAATTTAAAAAAAAAAAAAAAAAACTATTTGAATATATTTTAAAATGTAATTTATTTGTGTGATCAAAGCTGAATTTTCAGCATTATTACTCCAATCTTCAGTGTCACATGATCCTTCAGAAATCATTCTAATATGTTTTTTTTTTTACACTTATTATTATTGTCAATATTGTCAATATTATTTTTTTTAGGATTCTTTAATGAATAAAAAACGCTTAAAAGAACAGCTTTTATTTGAAATAGAAATCTTTTTAATACATTATTAAAGTCTTTGCTGTCATTTTGATCAATTGAATGAGTACTCGGTGAATAAAAATATAGATTTTACTTTTTATTTTGCATTTACTATATTTTTATTAAGTATTATTAAGTTCAGTTTTGGAAGCAATATTTTAGTTTTAGAATTATTTTATTTAATTAATTTTTTTTTATTAATTTTTTGTTTTGTGGAAACGTCTCTTTTGCTCACCAAGGCTGCATTTATTTGATCAATTGAATGAGTAATTGGTTAAAAAAATAAAAAATAAAAAAAATAAATAAATAAATTGATTGATTGATTGATTTTTATTTTATTTTATTTTTATTATTTTTTTTTAAATATGTATTGGTTATATTTTTATTAATTATTAATAAAGCCAGGTTTGGTCTTTAGAAGCTATAGAAGCTATATTTTAGTTTTTAAAATGTTTTTTTATTTTTTTATTTTTTTATTTATGTATTTATTTATTTATTTTTTTTTAAATTTACATGCACTATACCAGTCAAACATTTGAAATTAGTATTATTTAATTTAATTTAATTTATTTATTTATTTATTTATTTTGTGTGTGTGTGTCTGTGTGAAAAGATGTCCCTTTTGCTCACCAAGGCTGCATTTATTTGATAAAAAGTACAGTAAAATTGGTAGTATTGTGAAATATTATTACAATTTAAAAAAAAAAAAACTGTTTTCTAGATCAATATATTTTAAAACGTAATTTATTTCTGTGATGCAAAGCTTAATTTGAATCATTATTCCAGTCTTCAATGTCACATGATCCTTCAGAAATCATTCTAATATGCTTATTTTTATTTATTTATTTATTTATTTGTAAAAATTATTTCTGATTATAATCAATGTTAAAAACAGTTGTGCTGTTTCATATTTCTGTGGAAACTGTGATGCTTTTTTTCAGGATTCTTTGATGAATAGAAAGTTCAAATTTGAAATAGAAATATTTTTAAGACATTATTAAAGTCTTTACTGTCATTTTGATCAATTTTATGAGTAATTGGTGAGTAAAAATATTGATTTTAATTTATTTTTAATTTTAATTATTTACTATATTTTTATTAATTGATATTAAAACCATTTTTATTTGACTTTTTTCTATTTTTTTTTTTAATTTTGTATTTATTATATTTTTATGATTTATATAAATATATAAATATTTTATTTTTATTTTCTTTATAATGTAAAACATTTTCACCTAATTTAACTTAAAACCTTAATTTCAGTTGCTGCCTTAAATGTGTAAGTATAATCAAATTGGCTGAATGCAAGCCATCTTAACTATATTAAACAGACTTTAAATATGGAGCTGAATTCAATGTTTAATAAAATAATGAGTTACTGTTATGGCAAAACATGTTGCAATGACATATCATTAATCATATTGCTCATATATACTGTATATGCGTAAAAATGTCATCGAAAAATAGACCACTGAACTGTTTGTGTGTACTATGCTTGCAGTATTTCATTAAATTAGCAACATGCTAATAGCAAACTGTAGTTTAGTGCCCTGTGCACGTCTTGTGTTTCAGATCATACATTTATAAGGTTCCAATTGAGTCCGACATCTGCTTGAGTAGGCAGGAGACAGCAGGACAGCCCACGAGCTTTTGGAACCGAGCTGATGTGTATTTCTAATAAAAGTGAAATTCTCTGGGAAGAGATGACATATGAATGCATAAAGAGTATGTTCACTCATTTGACATCTGGGATGCAGTGCTAAATGAACATATGTCAGGTACAAACAGTCCTTTATGAACGCGAAGTGAGAGCGATCCTGCTGCGGTGGAAAAGTTGGAAGGAAGCACCTAAACAGATGTTTTAAATTTCAACAACTTTAAATGTGCAAAGCTAGGCTTCAAGGTAACAAAATATAGCTTGGAGGCGATACAGCTTGGGTTGTTAGTGTCTTGTTAAATGAAACATGCCAGTGAAGGATGCTGAAGGCTTTCCTGTGGATTGGAAGAACAAACTGCTAAGAAATCGAAAGCAGAATCATTTAGGGCTTAGTCACTGACCTTGATTGTAAAAGCAATGCCGGGTACAAACAGTCATAATGCATCCACAGGCCGAATGCGTGTGTCTGGATGTTATACTGCGAGTTGGTGTAAAGTAAGGCGGGACTAAATTTTGTCTACCAGGATCTGATTGGATTATTTAATTTTATTGTATTTTTAGAATAGCAAGTACTCTTGAATTGTGTACAATAAGACCATTTAATTTTAAATTAAAACATAAAATAAAACAAAAAATAATAAAGCATACACTGAATTGTGTACAATGAGAAGAGCAACATTCAACAGTCATTTATTAAATTTATTAAAGTCAGATTTAGTCTTTATAAGCTCTTGATGTGCATTTTATGGTATGATGTTTCAAATTCATTATTTTTTATTTTATTTTATTTTATTTTATTTTATTCACATCAGGAGCTTACAAAGACCAAAATTGACTTTAATACATTTTATTAAATGACTAATAAATGTTTCTGGTCTTATTGTACTCAATTCATTTTATGCAAAATAAAATAAAACAAAGTAAAACAACTTATTTAAACTAAAATAAAACAAACACCGAATTGTGTACAGTAAGAAGAGAAACATTCAACAAAGTCATTTATTAAATTTATTGAAGTCAGATATGATGCGCAATTTATTTTATGATGTTTCAGATTCATTTATTTTATTTATTATTATTTTTCTTATTTTGTTTTGTTTTGTTTTATTTTATTCACGAGCTTATAAATAACAAAATTGACTTGTGTTATTAAATTTTATTAAATGACTAATAAATGTTTCTGGTGTTATTGTACTCAATTCATTAGTTTATGCTAAATTAAATTAAATTAAATTAAATTATGAATTTAAACTTAATAAAATAAAATAATGAATTTGAAACAATAAAATAAAACAGAAAAAAACAAAATAAAATAAAAAAAAAAAGCATACACTGAATTGTGTACAATAAGAAGAGCAATATTCAACGAAGTCATTTATTAAATTTATTAAAATCAGGTTTAGTCTTTATAAGCTCTTGTATGCATTTTGTTTTATTATGTTGCAAATGAATCGTTTTATTTTATTTTATTTTATTTTATTTATTTATTTATTTTATTCACATCAGGAGCTTATAAAGACCAAAACTGACTTTAATACATTTTATTAAATGTCTAGAAAATGTTTCTGGTCTTACTGTACTCAATTCATTAGTTTACGAAAATAAAATAAAATAATTTATTTGAACATAATAAAATAAAATAAAATAAAACAAAAAAATAACATAAAGCATACACTGAATTGTGTACGATAAGAAGAGAAACATTCAACAAAGTCATTTATTAAATTTATTAAAGTCAGATTTGATGTGCATTTTATGTTATTATGTTTCAAATTCATTATTTTATTTTATTTTTTAATTTTTATTTTATTTTCATATTATTATTCACATCAGGAGCTTATAAAGACCAAAATTAAGTTTAATATATTTTGTTACATAACTAATAAATGTTTCTGGTAGTTTATGCAAAATAAAATAAAATATTTATTTTATTATAATATAATTATTTGATTTGATTTGATTTAGCATTCACTGATGAATTGTGTACAATAAGACCAGAAACATGTATTAAAGTCATTTATTCAATTCATTAAAGTCAGTTTTGATAAATTCCGTACAATAAAACCAGGAACACTTATCATTACAGTCAGTTTTGGTCTTTAACCACTCTTGACTAAACAAGGGCATTAGAGTTTCACTTACTTTTTCTTTTCTCTTTCTATAGTTCTATAAAGTAAAGGAACAGAGCGTTTTACAGCACTGACCTGTCAGGTCAGATAAAATAAAAGTCACTGATGGGTGTTTAAAGCCCGAGCTTTAGCTGTGGCTCTCAGGCAAAGCCAGACCTCTAGTGAATTAATGAATTGATAATGAAATTCAATTATACAGTTCCATTCGGGCGAGCGTTCGGGACAAAAGGTATCGTTCAGGCTGCTGTCGTAAGTCTTGACCCCAGATGACTGGAATGCTGTTGTTACTGTCAGAAAGATGGCTGAACCGGGATGAAAGCACTTGTGATATTGATTCTAGGTGAGTCCATGAGAGATTTCGTCATTCACTTGATTCTGCTGGATTGGTTACACTTCACCAAACTCTACAGATGCGCCTAATCAAATGAATCCCTTCTGTTCTCATTTAGTTTGTTTTCCATTTTACTACATAAGCGATTTACATAATTATCTCTGAATCTCATAATCCGAAAACGGATAGAGAATATAATGGTGCGATTTAGAAAATACAGTGGTATTTAGATGCTTTAGTCAAATGTTTTGGATCATTTCTCCTCACTTTTTGCCTTAGTTATGTGTTTTTAGTGATTTCTAGTAGTGTGAAATCAGCTCATACAGGCTAGATCCAAGTCAACATGAAAGTAGTTCATGATTTTAACCAATATTACTTCCATTTCGGAGCGGAACAGAATATAACCTCTATAAGCTTTGTAAGCTCTTGATGCATATTTTATTTTATTGATTGACTGAATCAAATTCTTTTATTTTATTTTATTTTATTTTATTTTATTTTATTTTGTTTTAAATAGCATACACTGATGAATTGTGTACAATAAGACCAGAACCATTTATTAAATTCATTTATTAAATTTGTTAAAATCAGTTTTGGTCTTTGTAAGCTCTTTATTTTATTTATTTTATTTTATTTTATTTTACTATGTTTTAAATTCATTTTATTTTATTTTATTTTATTTTATTTTACTCTTTTAAATTCATTTTTATTTTATTTTATTTTATTTTAGTGTTTCAGCTTTATTTTTATTTTATTTTATTATGTTCAAATTCATTTTTTATTTTATTTTATTTTAAATAGCATACACTGATGAATTGTGTACAATAAGACCAGAAACATTTGTTAAATTAATTTATTAAATTTCTTAAAGTCAGTTTTGGTCTTTGGAAGCTCTTTATTTTACTATGTTTTAAATTCATTTTTATTTTATTTTATTTTATTTTATTTTACTATGTTCTAAATTCATTTTTATTTTATTTTATTTTACTGTTTTAAATTCATTTTTATTTCTTTTTTTTTACTGTTTTAAATTCATTTTTATTTTATTTTATTTTATTTTATTTTACTATGTTCTAAATTCATTTTTATTTTATTTTACAATGTTTTAAATTCATTTTTATTTTATTTTATTTTACTGTTTTAAATTGATTTTTTATTTCTTTTCATTTTACTGTTTTAAATTCATTTTTATTTTATTTTATTTTATTTTATTTTAATGTCAGCTTCATTTTTAATTTATTTTAGTGTTTCAGCTTTATTTTTATTTTATTATGTTCAAATTCATTTTTTATTTTATTTTAAATGACATACACTGATGAATTGTGTACAATAAGACCAGAAACATTAAAATATTTATTTTATTTTATTTTATTTTACTATGTTTTAAATTCATTTTTATTTTATTTTATTATGTTTATATATATATATATATATATATATATATACTTTTTTTTTTTTTTTTTTTTTTTTTTTTTTTAGAATAGCATACACTGAAAATTTATGTACAATTAAACCAGAAACATATCAAAGTCAGTTCCGGTCTTAATAAGCTCTTGGTGTTTATTTTTCTAAAACCAGCAATATTTATCATTACAGTCAGGAAAAGTGGGGGAAAGTGGCCAGGATGTAATATAGTTCATTGGAAATTGATTGGATTGTGATGGGCTCTATATGACAGGTGGTTGGAGAGGTAGAAAATCCTTTCAAAAGTGGAGTACATTATATTTTGATGAAAACAAACAAAAGCAGACTTTTCTGACACTGAAATAACATGTACTGTTGAAATGTTCATTGTAAGTCCAAAAATGTGAATGAAGAATGTAAATAGAGACCATTTTATTGACTTCATTACATTATTTCCATGTTAGAGTACATAAAGTTGGTTTGACAATTCATTTTCAGTAAATTCTCTGGATGGGATGGACTGGGAGAAAAGCTTTGCATTGTGAATATTTAATTGAGTACACATTTACACACTGGATTGAACTAGTTTCTTTCAAAATAGCTAGAAAAACCTGGTTTTCCATTGTATGACCCCCTTTAAAGACCCATTAATGCACAAGGGACAAGATAAGAAAGTAAATACACCCTCCTCCCGTCGCTGTCGCTTCTCTCCTGCGGCCGTCCTGATTTTGGCAGTGTTTTTGGAGTGTGATAAACAGTGCGAGACACACACACACACACACACACACACACACACACACACACACACACACAGTGGCAGACAGTGTGGTGGAGCTGCACCCTTGTCTATCTGTGCTGTCTTTGCTGGCAGAGAGGCACGCAGCTGTGAGGAGGGCATCGCTTTAGCCTTCATTGTTGCAGTTGAGTGTAAAAGCTTTGTTTTGGCTGGCCACACGGCTCAGGTGCCTTTATTGAGCGTGGGATTGAATCCAGATCCGCAGCTGCACGCGTAAAGCAGCTCGAGAGCACCTCTTCTGGAACCGATTAGTTTTTTAGCACGCTTTGATGGAAACTAGTTGGGTGTATTCTGATTAGAGAATAACTATTCAGCGGTATTATCCTAACTACGCTTCAAGTGCAATGCAGAAAATGACAGTTGAAGCAGGCATTTGCATTTGGGAAGGTCTGTTGGCGATGTCTGTTCTCTTTAGTGCGTAATTTGTAAATTATTCAGTTCCAGGACAGACTGGATGATGAATACTGTGTTGTGCAAGATTCAAAGATTCTTATGCTCATCAAAATTGCATTAATTTGATCAAAAAATACAGTAATATTATGAAATATTATTGCAATTTAAAATAATGATTTGCTGTTTTAATATACTTTAAAACGTCATTTATTCCTGTGATGCAAAGCTGAATTTTCATCATCATAACTCCAGTCTTTAGTGTCACATGATCCTTCAGAAATCATTCTAATATGCTGATTTATGATCAATATTGGAGTTTTGCTGCTTTCTATTTTTTGAAAACTGTGATATTTTTTTTCAGGATTATTTGATAAATAAATGTAAAAAAAGAACTGTTTGATTTTAAAAAAGAAACCTTCTATAACTTTATTTTTTTATTTTATTTTATTTTATTTTTTTTGTAGCAAGGATGTGTTAAATTAATGAGAAGTGATGGTAAAGACTTATATTGTTAGAAAATATTTATGTTTTGAATAAATGCTGTTCTTTTTAACTTTTTATTCAAAAACTGTTTCCAACATGACTTCTGAAGGATCATGTGACACTGAAGACTGGAGTAATTGTTGATGAAAATTCAGCTTTGCATCACATTAAGAAATTATATTTGACAGTATATTAAAACAAAACTGATATTTATATAATAATAATATTTCACAATATTACAGTTTTTTCTGTATTTTTGATCAAATAAATGCAGCCCTGATGAGCAGAAGAAACAGGAAAAAAAAAATTAATCTTACTGATCCAAAACTTTTGAACAGCAGTGCATTCGAGTGCATGAAATGAAATGACAGAAAATATATTTTGAGATATATGGATAACTATTAGCTAAATTAGGTATCATGACCTACACTGTAAAAATTATATATTTATTTTTTTTATTTAATTTTTTTTATTTAATTTTTTCTTTTTTGAAAAGTATAACAAAGATTATTGGTGTATGTTTTGCAAGAAAATACTATTTGTCTTCCTGTTTCAAACTTTACATTTAATTAAATGTGTTACATGCTTTTTCCCTTGTTTTTTTTTTTTTTTAGCAAAATTGTTTGTTTTTGTTTTTTTTCCGTGTAAAATGCGCTTTTTTATATTTATTAATCTGAATAAATAATGCTAAATGCAGCTTCAAAGGGCTCTAAACGATCTCAGCCAAGGAAGAAGGGTCTTATCTAGCGAAACGATCTGTATACTTTTTAAGCACAAAAGCTGATGTAGCACAGGCTCTGGGATGCGCGTTCGCGACGCTACGTACTATTGAATCACGTCGAAAGATCTTGTGGAACATAGGCGGAACTACAGACCCAGTGTTTACAAAGCGAACGCGCAAAGACTAAGAAAGTGTGAGTAAGTCAAACGCTGTTTACAAACAAAAAGCTACAACGATGTCAGACGAGTTGAAGTTGTAGAAGTTGTAGGAGAAAATAAGATGGAATTTTCCGACATACTCTACATTTTTGTGCCGGAGTACACAGACGATGAACTTAGACGTGATTCGTAGTAGTGATGGGAAGTTCGGATCATTTTACAGACTCAAACCTTTGAGTCTCGTTTATCTTCTTCGAGTCATTTCATTCATTTCGTTCATTTTAGCAAAATCAGCATCACGTGACAGCCCCATAAGATGAATGAAAGACTCGAAAAACCGAAGACTCGAAACAGGTGAACTAATTCCAGTACAGAACCTAATAGGATGTTGCAAATGCGCAACTGAATGAATCACTCCTCAAGACGACTCGTTCTTCCCGAGTCACATTAAAGATTCATTCAAAATGAATGAATCGTTCAAGAACGACCCATCACTAATTCATAGCATCGTGAATGCACATCCCAGAGCCTGTGCTACACAAGCTTTTGTGCTTAAAAAGTATACAAATTTTTATTTTTCGAAAAAAATGACAGATCGTTTCGCTAGATAAGACCCTTCTTCCTCGGCTGGGATCGTTTAGAGCCCTTTGAAGCTGCATTTAAACTACATTTTGGAAGTTCAAAATCGGGGCACCAATGAAGTCCATTATATGAAGAAAAATCCTGAAATGTTTTCCTCAAAAACCGTAATTTCTTTACGACTGAAGACAGAAAGACATGAACATCTTTGATGACAAGCGGGTGAGTAAATTATTTGTAAATTGTTGTATTTTTTTTTTTTAATTTTGACCCATACAATGTATTTTTGGCTATTGCTACAAATATACCTGTGCCCTGGTCCCAGGGTCACTTAGTTTGTCTATATAGTGCATGTTTTAATGTCCTGATGTTAGGTTACATTCGAAAACATGCTATTTAGCATGCTGCTTATCAACCTGAACAATTATGTTGTATAACGTGTTGAATCTATCCAGAAGAGTTTTTGGTGAGAAAGTGGAGTGTCTATCAATCTGGACTTTCTTTTGGGAATGCAGCATGGGACCAATGAACGTAAGACCCTAAATGTATTTCCTCTGGCTAGAATAACTAATATTTCTGTGTTTTTTTTTTTTTTTTTTTTACATCTTTTGCTTTTTTCTGTGCCTTATGTCTCCTTACGGGGCCATTAAAACCTAATAAGATCTTTTTTATCCTTTATGCTTGGAGCAGTTCTTACTGGTTTGCTTCTAAAATGAAGGCGATTGCGTTGGTTTTGACCTGGAAATAAGCCGATTAAAGTTTTAACAGCACTTTATGCATGAAGGACTGTCAAACGAACTGACTTCTTGTCATCGGTCCCACCTTTACACTTTCTCCAGCCCACCCGTTCCTGCTCCCACGTCTCCTAGCTGTAAAAAAACAACAGTCTGTGGCTTAGAACCGCCGTCGGATGTCAACGAGTGATGAGTCACTTTGCACCCGAGCGCATTTAATGATGCGACCCGAAGCGGGGCAGCTAGACTCGCTGCAAGAGACCCTTCTGCCTTTTATTTCTTTCTCTGCTTCTCTGTTTTTTTTTTAGGTGAGTCCTACAAACCTCCTGTTCCTTTACTTCCATTTATGTCCTTCTTTGCACTCAGTCTGAGAGAGTGATTCATAGATTTGTCTCTGAATTATTTAACTAGTTCAGCTTTTCATGTTTTTATCCACTTTTCTTTAGGAATTTATGTATTTTAATCAGATCTTGGCACAAATGGGATAGTAGGAGTTTCTGCTGACCTTAAAAGTCATCTTCAATCAGAGACTTAAGACAGAACATCTCTGGGCTATTTATTTATTTATGTAGCGAGCATACATTGATGAATTGTGTACAGTAAGACCAATGACATATATTATTAAAGTCAGTTTTTGTCTTTGGAAGCTTATGGTGGCTGTTTTGTTTTGTTTTTATTTCAATAGCATACATTAAATTGTGTACAATAAGACCAATAATAATATTTATTATTAAAGTCAGTTTTGAATCTCTTATTTAATTTAATTTACATATTTCAATAAAATACATTGATGAATCGTGTACAATAAGGCCAATAACATTTATTGTTAAAGTCAGTTTTGGTCTTTAGAAACTCATTTATTATTTATTTTTAAACTCATTTAAACTTATTTATTAACTCTTATTTTATAAATCATTTTATTTTATTTTATTTTACTTTACTTTTTCTTTGCTTTACTTTACTTTACTTTATTTATTTTATTTCAGTAGCATACATCAATGAATTTTTTACAATAAGACCAATAACATTTATTATTAAAACTGGTTTTGGTCTTTAGAAGCTCTTGTGTATATTTTATTTTATTTTATTTTATTTTATTTTATTTTGATTGTTTTGTTTTGTTTTGTTTTACTTTACTTTACTTAATTTTATTTTATTTTACTTTATTTTATTTCAATAGCATACATCGATGAATTGTGTACAATAAGACCAGTAACATTTATTATTAAAATTGGTTTTGGTCTTTAGAAGCTCTTGTGCATATTTTATTTTATTTTATTTTGATTGTTTTGTTTTGTTTTGTTTTACTTTACTTAATTTTATTTTATTTTACTTTATTTTATTTCAATAGCATACATCAATGAATTGTGTATAATAAGACCAGTAACATTTATTATTAAAATTGGTTTTGGTCTTTAAAAGCTCTTGTGCATATTTTAGTTTAGTTTAGTTTAGTTTAGTTTAGTTTAGTTTAGTTTAGTAGCATACATTGATGAATTGTGTACAATAAGACCAATAACATTTATTATTAAAATTGGTTTTGGGATTTAGAAGCTCTTGTGCATATTTTTTTTTCTTTTGTTTTATTTTATTTTTCAGTAGCATACATCAATGAATTGTGTACAATAAGACCACTAGTAATATTTATTATAAGTCAGTTTTGGTCTTTGCATATTTTTATTTCAGTTTATTTTTTATTTATTTATGTATTTTTTTTTTATTTATTGCTATTTATTTTTAATCCATTTATTATTATTTTAGAATAGCATACACTGATGAATTATGTACAATAACACCAGAAACATTTATTTTTAAAGTCAGTTTTGGTCTTTATAAGCTTTTGATGTGCATTTTATTATTTCTTATATTTGAGCAAATTTATTATTTTATTTTGTATTTTATTTTATTTTTAGAATAGCATACATTGATAACTTTTCTTTTGTTTGTTTTGGGTTTTTTTTTTTAATTAAAGAGGTTCCCTTTTTACTTTTTTTAATGCACATTTTTGTTCATATTGTATACAGATTTTATCATAATGTAACTTTTTCTGCATCTGAAACAACTTTCTTTTTAGACGGATGTAACCCCAGCCATGTGGGCTACTAGTTAATATGTTAACCAATAACCGGCTGGCTTTTTTGTCATTTGTTTTAGACTACTGTTGTAGGTAATCCATTGTTTAACATAGTAATTTACTGCTGGTTGATGATGATGTAAAAAAGGTTATGGCAGTAATACTAATTAAGGATTTTATGAAGTAAACTTACATTGAAGTGTACACTTAATGTGATATTTATCCTGATATCACCCAAAAAAACTTAAAAAAAACATGGCTAAAGTTTGGAAATTTAAGATGCCGTCAACTAATTGTTCAAAGAAAGGGAAAGGAATGTGGAAGAATGGCTCCGATTTACAGTAGGTGTTTTGTTTCAAACCGATGAAAGTATTCTCACTTTAATTAGATCTGTCCGAGACACAAAGCAAAAATCTGATGAAGCGTTTGACGTTCGCTTCAAGCCCGAAGCGCAAAAGAGTAATTACCTGGCCTACTTTGCTCAAACCTGTGTTGCTTTCGAGCGCTCTGTGAGCATTTTGCATGCTGTAAACGCCTCACTTGTTTTTAAGTGCCGCCAAGCATTCTGACAAAACAATTCAACGTCTGCTCCACTTCATCTTTGCGCCTCTCCAGAGGTGAGGGAGCCCGCGCGGATACTTCACATGCTCTCATTTTGCCGCTTCTTGGCGTGGAGCAGCAACGCACCGGATATCACGAGTGCCTGAAAGTGGAGACAAGAGGCAAAGCTCTTCATTACAGTCAGTTTTGGCCACCGTCGTTTAAACAGCACAGCACAATAGAGAGTCTGTTTGTTAAGCTCGGTGAAAACAAACAAATCACAGCAGCCACACACACCCCTTTAGTGTCCGTAATCTGATGGTCATTATGCTTTACAATATATATAAAATATCATTTTCTGTTATATGTAGAGTGGCTGAAGTAGAAACCTATAGCATAATTTACTAGTAGGCCTAATAATATAGCGCTTACCCGTAACATGACAATTGTAGAATGAATTCACACACCCCTACTGATTTGACTATATGTATACAGACACATATACATTCTGTTCAACTGTTATGATGTAGAAAGAAACAGAAATAGAATATATAATGCATTTTTTTCTGAAGTATACTGATAAATTGTCTTTTATTTATTTATTTATTTATTTATTTATTTATTTATTAATTTATTGCATTTTTAAAATAGTTAAAATTTCATGTATTGAATCAAAATACTCTTGATGGATATTTTATTTTATTTTATTTTTACAATACAATACATTGATGAATGGTGTACCTTAAATCCAAGTATATTTATTGATAAAGTCAGTTTTGGTCTTTAAAAGCTATTTTATTTTATTATTTTATTTTATTTTATTCATTTTTAGAATAGCACACACTGACGAACTGTGTACAATAACACAAAAAACATTTATTATTAAAATCAGTTTTGGTCTTTATAAGTTCTTGATGTACATTTTATTTTATTTTATTTTATTTTATTTTATTTTATTTTATTTTATTTTATTTTATTTTATTTTATTTTATTTTATTTTATTTTATTTTATTTTATTGCATACACTGAACTGTGTACAGTATAAGCTCTTAATGAGCATTTATTTTATTTTATTTATTTTTTTTTTTTTAGAATAGCATATACTGATAAATTGCATACAATAACACCAGTAACATTTACTATTAAAGTCAGTTTTGGTCTTTATAAGATCTTGATGTGCATTTTTATTTTTATTTTATTTTATTTTATTTTATTTTATTTTATTCTGTTTTATACACTGATGAACTATGTACAATATAAGCTCTTCATGAGCATTTATTTTATTTTATTTATTTTTTTAGAATAGCATATACTGATAAACTGCGTACAATAACACCAGAAACATTTACTATTAAAGTCAGTTTTGGTCTTTATAAGCTCTTGATGTTTATTTTAATTATTTGTTTATATATTTATTTTTAGAATAGCATACACTGATGAACTCTGTACAGTAACACCTAAAACATTATTAGAGTCAGTTTTGGTCTTTATAAGCTCTTGATGTGCATTTGTATTTCATTTCATTTTATTTTATTGAATTAAAATACTCTTGATGCATATTTTATTTTATTATTTTATTTTTACAATAGCATACATTGATGAATAGTGTACAATAAGTCCAAGTATATTTATTAATAAAGTCAGTTTTGATCTTTAAAAGCTCTTGGTGCATATTTAATTTAATTTAATTTAATTTAATTTAATTTTTTTTATCTTATTTTAGTATAATATGGTGATAAATTGTGTATTTTATTTTTTTTAAAGAGATTGGGCAGTCAGTATAATATCTGTATTACAGACAGTAGTATTTTTCTTTTAAGAGAGCTTGGACATAATTATTCAGTCAGGATAACATCAAAATAGTCCCTTTTACTTTTTGAATGCACTTTTTTGTTCATATACAGATGTTATCATAATGGAATTTTTACTGCCTCTGAAACAACTTTCCTTTTTGAGTGACGTAACATCGGCCATGTGGGCTACTAGTTAATATGTAAACCAATAACCAGCTTTTTTTTTTTTTTTTGTTGTTTTTGTTTTGTTTTGTTTTGTTTTATATGACATAAAATGATATCATTTGACTGTTATGATACAGAAATAAACCCTCTCTTCTGTGTTCAGAATATGTTTTTTCTAAACTATAGATAATAGTATTCATAGTTTGCACATTTTCTGTAAACTTGGCATTAATGTTTACATACATTTACCAAAATATATAATCTATACAACAGAGCAGTTTAAAGTGTGATGAATGAACTGGAAGTAATATCAGTCAAAATATTTAATCTCTTAACAGCAATGCATTCTGCTGTTTGAAGTGTTTATTATTACAAAGAAAAAAAAAGAAGCCTGTTGACAGTATATACTGGACAATAATCATTAAGCAATACACTAGTATTCCACTCCAAACGCAGCCAGTGACCCCAGAAAACACTCGACACAATCAGCGGCGAAAACACTCAGAGCACTTATTTGCTCGCTGTTTTCAAACACGCCGTAGGAAGATGAAGTCCATTAATTCCCATCCCTTTAGGGTTGTATAATTCACATACACGCACACCAAAGAGGACGCCACGCAGGGTATCACTTAAATTGCAGGATTCACTCCACAGGCGTCTTTTCAGAAGATTTTTTTGAGGCTTTTGTTCCTCCATTTGGGGAGGATTCAAAGTTTCGGTGACAGGCCGGCTTTAAGGGACGCTGTCTGGCGGGCTTCTCAGTAAACTGATTCCTCTTGGCAGCTGGGAGAACATCAGTGCCAGCGCAGACAATGGCGTACAGATCATCGAGTGCTACCGTGGAGATAGCGGGAGCTCGATCAGTTACTGTGGTTACCAGATCCCCTCAGCCAGAGGGTGTGTTTAAGAATGAGTGTGTCGGTTCATGAGAGGGACATGTCAGCGCCGAGCATTCCTACAGTACACGCCGCCGTATAATTTGTGAGATTGCTTGACAGCCTGCATGATAAATATGAATTTGCTGAGGAAAACCCTTCGTGTGGAAACCAGGGCAATGAATGGAATATAAAACAGGAGACTGTTTTACATAGCTCCAGGGTCATATACTGTATATTCATATTAGATTCATTTGCCTTTATATATAGTATTTGCACTCTTAAAAATGTATGCGTCAATGCATTACAAACAAAATATCAAGACGGTTGGCATCTGCGAACAAATGATGCCAAAGCTTTTTGCAGAACAAACACGTTCATTATAATGTTTGACAGATTTCCAAATGCTTTTTGTTTTCATTGTCAACACTGTAACTAACAAACATATTTGATATAATAAACTAGGGCTGTCAAGTATTTTTTTTTTTAAATTTTATTTTAAGATTTGTTTTTTTTTTGGCATTTTGCCTTTATTACAGATAGGACAGATCAGAAAGGACAGGAAGTGAAGCGGGAGAGAGATGGGGGGGCGGGATCGGGAAAGGTCCTCGAGTCGGGATTCGAACACGGGACGTCCGGAGCACAACATTATACTTTTTTTTTTTTTTGTAGTAGCCTATTAAAAAAAGATCTAAGTGAGCAATCGCCTTAATATGACTTAAAATACATAGCAATGTAATTAGTTCAAATAAAATATCAAAAGCAAGTAATCATATGAATTTATTGAACAAAACTGCTTAAGAAGGTAATGTAATATAAACAACAGAGCTAACGTACATTACGCGTTATAACAAACGACTGCATAGGGCGTCAATGGCCTGACGATTGTTTTGACACTTTACAGAGTAATCTAATCTTTGTTTAATATTGACTAAACAACATTTAAGTCACTTAATCTTTAATATTTGGCCATGTATTTACGACAGAAATGCTGCAGCCACTGTAAATTCTTGAATATGTGGACATCAAAACGTGTAAACTCAGAGTGAGGGTTTAAACTTTTATTGTGAAATCGCGATGAACAGTTGAGAAAGATTGATGTATTTTCCTGTGTTTGCTTGCGTATATTTATAAATTATTTACTTTACAAATCTGATGGAAATAGCGCACGTTGCGTTCCCAGATGAACCTTATAATAAACCTAAACTGGAGACTGCACACATGTAAATGATAACAGTTTGTGTAGCAGCATTTGCTGTGAACGGAGCTGCTCTGAGACGCACATAAGTAACCTACACGCATGTAAATAAAGAGTATTAAACCTGCATCGCATATATTTATTTAATTATATCGTAGCGTGTGAATTCTTAATAGCATTATGCTCTATTATGATTTTTAAATAAGTTTAAGGTGAAAAGCGCCGCTTCTGGTATTTTGCCGATTACTGGACAGGAGCAAAATGCAATCGAGGATTTTTTTTTTTTTTTTTTTTTTTTTTTTTCAATCAGATGCTCGAATGGAATCGAGGAATCATTGCAGCCCTATAACAAACGACTGCAGAGGGCGCCAACAGCCTGACGAGCTAATCCTATTGACTAAACAACATTTAAGTCAAATGTGCACTTAATCTTTAATATATGGCCATTCCTTTATGACAGAAATGCGGCAGCCACTGTAATTTCTTGAACATGTGGACATCAAACGTGTAAACTCAGAGCCAGTGTTTAAACTTTTATATTGAAATCGCGATGAAGGTTTATTTACCTTACTACAAGTCTGTTAAAAAAAAAAAAAAAAAAAACATTTCTTTTTTTTCATCAAATCACATTTGATGAAATAGCCACTTTCGGTATTGTGCTGGTTACTCCACACAGGCAAAATGCAATCAAGCATAATTTTTTTTTAATTGAGTACTCGATTTGAATCGAGGAATAGCGAGAGCCCTATTATGTTGAGAGCTAATGTATGTTATATATATATATATATATATATATATATATATATATAATATATATATATATATATATGTATAGTTATTTTGGTTAATCATTTTGAATTATTTTGAATTGAATATAGGGCATTTACATTAAAGAAAATAATGGAAAGTGCTGAAAATAAATGGCTTATTGAAAATAAATACAGATTGATTTTTTACCAGGAGTTTAATTGGCAGGCGATCTGACCAATCATAACGCCGAATCCGCCATTTTGGCCGACAAATAAACCTAGAAGGAGAGTAGATTAACGTCGATGGAATTGAACTTGAACTTGAAAAATGGTGTGTATTGACGCCTTTTCTGCGGTTGAAATAAGATGCCTTCTGATGTTTATTCATGTTTATGTCTTGCTATAACTAGTAAATAAGAAGATATGATCGGTTGACTTGCCGTTTGAAGTGAGGCGCTACTGCGATCTGTCACAACGCATCAAAGAGCCACAAAATGGTATTTATTGTTTGAATTTCTTTGAAAAATGTCAATTTGAAAGCTGAGACTATGTTTCATTCCATAAGTAACCTGCTCTGTCTTATCTGTCGGCGTGTTGTCAGTTTCCTCTCTGCTCAGTCATGTATTTTTGTTTGTGTGAGAACTTGTGTGCACAGATGGGAAGTAACCAAGTACAAATACTTCGTTACTGTACTTAAGTAGATTTTTCTGGTATCAGTACTTTACTTCACAATTTATTTTTCTGATGCTCCGCGTCTCCGCCAAATGGTTTTTATCAGAGCAATCATTGCAAGTGACTCGAGAATGGAGTGGAAGCGCCCGGGTGGATCATAGAGGCAAAACTACTGACCTGTTTAGGACGTCAAGTGCAGGTCAGTTTCATTTGTAAACAGGCTGCTAAGAGTTGCTAACAGTTTAATGCTTAACTAAGTAAACAAAGACAAAACTACAGCAGTAGTACTATAAACGAAACTAAGCTAAATTATTATCATGACTCAAAATACTCTATGCTGAAGGACATCGTTGTTATCTACTGTAAAGTTACAGTAGTAGTTTAGCTAGGGCAGATAACAACACAGCCCTTATGAAAATGAAAACAAAAATCCAGATCGCCTGCATTTTAACCACAAATAAACCATGGTTAAACCATGGTTTTGCTACACTAACCGTAGTCTAACCATGATATGTGTAGTAAAACTATGGTTGTAAATTAAAACAGACTGTAAATCAATCCGCCAAAAAACAAACAAAAACAAAAAAAATAGATAAAAAATGGTTACTATACTTTTGCTGTAATAAACCATGGTTAATTTTGGTAAGAGAAAAATATGACTCATGATAATGCAATAACATGTTCCGTATTAGGATTTTTCTGTAAAGATATTGTCATGATGTAATCGTTATTGTACTAATTTTGACATTTAGGCAATTTAGAAACTATAGTTTTGTTAAATCTATAGTATTTAAGCCATTTTAAGATAAAAATACACCTGGTCATAATGTGATACTTTAAACTGAACCTCAGTAAAATTGTTACTGCAAATAGAATATATTGAGGTGGTTGTTTTGCAAAAAGGTGTAGACAGTTCTGCTCATAACAGTAAATGGCAGATGAAAAAAAGTGACAGGTACAAGAAAATTAGTGGAAAAAAAAGACAAGCAAACACACACAAAGTGATATGCAGAGAGATATCATGGAAAATGAAGAGACCGAAAAGGAAAATGGATGTGAAGGTGCAGTTCAAGAAAGAGCCTTTTACTTGAGAACGGCTACGTATGAAGTGTTTTTTCGAGTTTATAGTACATTGAAGAATGATCATATGACTTTTTACATGTGGCATGTGACCTGTAAATGCGAAAAAGCCGATTCCATTGCAGTTTTGCGAAATATTCCTTTTTCGAATTGCCTGAAAAACCACCCCATGCGAACGTAAAAACTTTTTTGCGATATATGGGAGTTTTTGCGAAATTGACGCGTTTCCATTAGGCGTATTTTCAATTCGCAATTTCAATTTGTGCTTCTTCAAGGGTAATGGAAACGCAGCTACTGAAAGTCAAAAGCTGACATGCAAGGCCGCTGAAACAGAATAATGTTTCATTAATTGTGTTTGATGGAGTGTTTGACAGATAGGAATATGCAGTATATTATGAGCTTGCTTTCTGTTTTTTTATCTTTTGGCTGTCTGAACTTTGCAAACCCTTGTGTTTTTCTTTTGCGTTCTTTGAAAAGCTGTGTAAACGCTAGTTCTCAGTAGTTATCTCTTTTTATCATTTGGTTATGCATCAGTGGCAGTTTTTAGGGTATGCACTACATTTGCATAGCACACAAGTGCCATTTTGTCTCACTTCCAGGGAGGTTTGCTTTAGGTTGTATAAAACATGTGCACTGCGATTTCTAAACAGTGCTGTATGTCCTCAAGTGAATTGACAAAACTATGGGCTATAGCAACTCCAGTGTTAATTTGGCCTCATGTGTATCCCACTGAAAGATTCTGACATTGATTCTCGTGCAATAGCTCCATGAAGTTTGCACCATCCATTCTTCCTTCCACTTTAACAAGATGTCCAGTCCCTGCTGATGAAAAGTCGCCCCACAGCAGGATGCTAACAGCTCCATACTTCACTGTACGGATGCTGTTTTTCTGTGTGGGCAGCATTGCAGTTGCACTGCACATATAGCTTTGAATTTGTGGCTAAAATAAGCTCTATCCTGGTCTCATCTGAGCACAATATCTTTTCCCACAGTGCAGCTGGGTCACTGTTATGCTTTCGGGGTAAACTCTAGAGGTGCTTTTGCACACTTCGTTTTGAGTAATGGCTTCTTTTGTGTCCTTCATATAGAGCGGTATTACATAGAAGTCTGTATATGGTTGACTGGTCCACCTTCATCTGTTCAGTTTCTGGACTCTGTAGTTCCTTCAAAGTCATCTTTGGCCTCTCTGAAGCTTCTCTCACAAGTCTGCTTTTTATTCGCTCAGTGAGTTTTGAGAGACAACCAAGGATGTGGTTGTTTTGATGTAGCAAGCACTCCCTGACAAGCAAACACAGGGGTATTTTTGTACCCATTTTTATTTCTTTTGAAAGCGTTTAATCTTCCAGCCATAATAAATAATAACATTTTTGTCCAGAGTTTTTAATCTAGAAAACCTGCTACTGTAGTTGTAGTTATTATTAATAAACTGAGTTCTTGTTAAGGCCGTCTCGTTATAAAGTTTTTTAAATTTTCTTCTTTTTAACATAACACTTAAAATATTTATTTTGCTAAACAAATATAAGGAATATACATCATAAAGTGCATTTTTTTTCTGGCAACATTTCCTTATACGCCAGGCTGAATTTTCTGTAAGCATTTAATTAGTCTTTTGAAATCATTTAATCTTCCAGCTGTCCTTGATTTTTACAAAATAAATAATGACATTTTTGTCCAGAGTTTTTATCTAAAAAACCTGCTACTATAGTTGTAGTAATTATTAAGTTGAGTTCTCGTTAAGGCTGTCTCGTTAAATTAGCTTCTGCAGCACAAATGTCATATTACACTTATTAATTTTTTATTTCCTTCTTTCTAACATAACTTGCATTAAAATGAATTTTGAGCTCCAGTACTTAAAATATTTATTTTGCTAAATAAAAGCAATAAATATATTGTAAACTGCATAATTTTAATTTTTCATAGTCATAGTAATTTTTCATAGTCATTTGAGACTGAGATTTTACGTATTGGAGTCTCAGTATTACAATATATAGCAAACAAAAGGTATATGCACTAGAAAATATATGATTCAACAAAAATTATACACAAACCAAAGTAAAGTAATATCTCCCTTGTTTGCTGTATATGTAAAAGCTGTGGAGTTACAAAATAAAATCCTTTATAAAATCAGAAAAAAAAAAAAAAAACATTTTAAAAGGATTTATATATTTTATAATATATTAAATTATATTTATATATAATAAGCAGGTTACTTATGGAATGAAACACAGTCTCAGCTTTCAAATTGACATATAATTAAATAAGAACTTTAATTATAAAAATATCAAAAAATATATAATTTATATAAATTATATTTGATGATTACATAAATTGAATGATATAAAATTAAATAATTAAGCTTAATTTAAAAAAAAATTGTGGAATAACAAAATAAATCCTTTATAAAAAAAATGTAAATTGATGAAAATTGATTGAAAAATTGATAAATTAAATTGATACATTTATTAAAAAGGATATATAATAATATGGAATTATTATAAAAATATAAAAAAATGCTTAAATTATATTTGATATACAATTTTTAATTATATAAAATTAAATATAATTAAATGTGGGTGTGTTTAATTTTACTTTTATTTAAAAAAAAAAAAGTTTCTATATCCCTCATTTGCTCTATATTTAAAAGTTTGTGGTATAACAGTCCTTTATAAAATCAGAGAAAATTGATTTAAAATGATTTTTATTTTATAATTATTATAAAAATATAAAAATTATATAAATTATTTAAAGATAAACATAATTTTAATTATATAAAATGAAATAAAATTAAACGTGGGTGTTTAATTTTGTTTAATTCTAATTAAAAATGTTTATATACCCCTTGTTTGCTCTATATTATAAAGTTTGTGGAATAACAAAAAAAAATCCTTTGAAAAATCGGAGAAAACTGATTTAAATGGATTTATATTTTATTGTTATATTTTTGTTTAATTTTATTAATAAAAAAAAAATGTTATATATCCCTCGTTTGCTCTCTTTTTAAAAGTTTGTGGAATAACTAAATAAATCCTTTAAAATATCAGGAAAGAAACTGAATTTAAAGGATTTGTAATATGCCACATTGAGGCTTTAAATGCTCCTGCAAGGCATTCTGCAATATAAATAAATACTCCACTAACCGTAGCATATAAAAAAAAGCTTTGGCTAGATTGGAAGTGCTGAATTTAACAGAGAATATTCTCTGCTGATAACACTTGATTTGAGACCAAGGGTGCAAGAAGTGGAACAGGTTGCTGCCAAGTGAAAAAGTAAAAAAGACTTCAAAGTCTTGTGAAAATGATACCCAGAAGTGCTATATCACGGTAAAAGCAATTTAGTAAGGGATAGGACATACTTACAGCCCATCTGCCAGCAGCTGCTGTGTAAATAGAGAGGGACTCAAACAAGCCTTTGAATTTTGACCCTTTTCTTCCTTTCCGACTGTCTGGAGGAACAGTAAGAGCACTTTACGGAGAAATCTGCTTAAAAAAAAAAAAGAAAAGATGCTATGTATTTGAAGAGAGTGGCAGGTGGCAACAATTTAACTCTTAAAAAATAAAGGTTCTTCAGTGGTTCACCCATTTTTGGAGGTTAATAAATGCTGCAAAGTCCTTGTTGGTAAGAGCCAATTTCATACACTTCTTAATTCTTAAAAACAACCAGATGAATGGCTTTTTCTGGTCATTATGGACTCTACAGCATAATGGAAAATGCAAATGCAAAAGGAAGCAATAGAAAAGAAAATGCAACTATAAGAAGAGTAATAGATATGCGAGAAAAACCCAGGCATGAGAGACACAGGCTGATGGGACGGCGAATCGATATCGCATGTTCGGTAAAACATTCCCTACACAGATAAATCAGGATCTGAGATTATACAAGAGCAGAGAGCAGAAGCTTTTCATCAATTGCAGATCAGGAGCTGGTATTGATCTCCACGGCTGTGCCGCATGTTTGACACCGGCTGCATCTCTCTGCCTCGCGCAATTCATTTAGCGTTCCCCGCATCGCGCTCGGCTGATTGAAAATGCGTTAAATAAAAGATTGAAGGAGAGCCGGCTGATTTAGTTCTTTTCTGCCAATGGCGTTTGAAGCCGCTGAGCCTTTTGCCAATCAGGTTTTGATTAAGGATTGTTTAAGCAGATGCACGATAGTAAATATCCTTATTAGGGCGACGCCGCATACGTCCGTCACATCAGAGAGTGAACAATGAGCCTTTCACGCTGAGAGGAGAAAGGGCCAGTTGTCGTTCGGTTTGATTAAACGATCAATGCTTTCAAACATGCGTCGTAAACACTGTACGGCTGAGGGTGTGTTTATGCCGGAAGCCGTGACGGTTCAAACTGCCAGTCTTAATTAGGACATAGGTGGACATCTCTGTCCGAAGCGGTTTACTTGACACTCAGATCACATTGCACGCCTGTCATGTCACATTTGTCCACTAGTCAGAGTAGTGACAGTATAGTCGGGGTCAAGACCCAGTCAATGCGCAACATCCTGTCACTATTAGGCACAACAGCGGCGATGAATGAATAACAGCCCATTTTACACTCAGCTTTGATTGGAGCATAAATGTTTACATATTTCCATCGCTTTAAGCATGTCAGAATGCAGTTTATAACCATTCATGATTGTCTGTATGGTGTGATTTATTTCATTTATTTACATTTTTTGATTTTATATTATAGTTTGTATTGTAAAATAAAAAAATATTTATCTATCTATCTGTTTATTTATTTATTTATTTAGACTTTTTTGACAGGATAAAAGCGACACAGGACTCAAATGACTGATTCCAATATTATGCCATATTTTGCAGCATAATGCAATTTAATAATTTACAATGGCAATTTAAAATTATTTACAGTTGGTGAAATATTAATATTTATATATAAACCATTTAGATTTTGTGAGATTTGTTTAATTTTCAACACTATAATCTGTAGTTTTATATTATGTTATTTATCATCAACTCAACACACATTTTTTGCTAATTGAATTGTTTTTAAAAAAGTGTTTGGACTTTTATAAATTTGTATATTTTGTCAGGCAATATATAAATCTGTCATCCATTATTTTATATAATACTTATTTTTGTATGATATAATGACAAAGTATTTTTTTTTCATTATATTATATTATATTGTATTATACTCTATATTGTTTTACTTGTCACATTTCTATTAATTTCTATTAATTTCTATTCTATTCTGTTCTATTCTATTTATATCTATTTATAGCACTCCTGTACATACAAATCTGTCTATTATTTATATATATATATATATATATATATATATATATATATATATATATATATATATATATATAATATTTTTGTATGATATAATGATGATAAGTTTTTATTTGTTCTTCATTATTTTATTATATTATAATATATTATATTATTTTAGATTGTATTATTATATTGTTTTGCTAGTCACATTTTTATTCATTTCTATTTCTGTTCTATTTTATTTATATTGCACTTTTGTACGTATGTTTATATTGTCAATAAACTTTTTTTTTTCAGGCAATATATAAATCTTTCAATATTTTTTTAATGTAATATTTTTGTATGATATAATGACACTAAATAAATATTTATTTATTCCTCATTATATTATATTGTTTTATTAGTCACATTTCTATTAATTTCTATTTGTATTCTATTTATATAGTACTCCTGTACATACACTTTTGTCTATTTTGTTTATATATTGTCAATAAATGTATATATTTATTGTCAAGCAATATATAAATCTATCGTTCATTTCTATATAATAAATATTTTTGTATGATATAATGACACTAAAACTATTTATTTATTCTTCATTATATATTATTATTGTATTATTTTATTATATTATTATATTGTTATTTTATTAGTCACATTTCTATTAATTTCTATTTTTTATTCTATTTATATAGCACTCCTGTACATACAAATTTTTGTTTATATACTTATTTTGTCAGACAATATATAAATCTATCATCCATTTTTTTAATATAATAAATATTTGTGTTTGACATGATGCAAAAAATATTTATTTTTCATTACATCACATTTCTATTCATTTCTTTTTTTATTCTGTTCTCTCTCTCTCTCCCTCTTTCTCATACACACACAAACATATGTATATTTTGTTCACATGTATTCACTTACTATCTTCCTGTTATTGTTGTCCTGTCACCAAAACAAATTCCTTGTGTGTGCAAACATATTTGGCAACAAGACTCTTTCTGATTCAGATTTTGGATAGGTTCTTAAAAGCATGAAGTAAATCTTTTTCCCTGTCTGCTGTCTTTTAACATCACAGCTCTGGAAACTCATTAGTAAATTGTTTGGAACTGTGTGTGTGTTGCTATCAGCCAATCAGTGTTAAGTCATGACATCATCAGCCAGCAGCTACAGAGTAATTAGTCACATGGCATTTGCGGCTCAGATTATCGGCTCAAAAACAGCATCCAGAATTGATGTGAGTGTGCTAAGATTGCAAAGTTCAGATTGTGTGCTGCCATTAAGATGAATGGTACTAACTTTCCTGGTATTATAGACCTCCTTTCTAGTATGTATGTGTTTCAGAGTCTAAACAGCGGGTTTGTTTACCATAGCAGTGGAAGGTTTTCTATTAGGATTCCTAAAGCATAATTACTGAATAAAAGAAGAGAGTGAGGGAAGCTCCTGCTAAATTGAATATTGAACACGCGTCCTTCTATAAGGCCAGAGGAATGGAAACGTATGTGTCTGACATCTTTTAATGCGCCGCTTCAAATTCCAATTCTGCAGCAGTGACTTTCATTTTCAAACTCGTTTATGTATTGTCTAGCCTTCTGCAAGCTTTCCCTCTGCACGTGCACTGACACAGACGTGTAATAACAGCCACGGAGCCTCGCGTAGAGACCCGTGAAACCTCTGGTGTTTTGTGATTGTTTTAAAGCACACTATTTCCCCTCACTTTTGCTTATCGTTGGCGCACAGAGGCTGATTTTATGAAATCGAGTCCCAGATCCGCCATGTTCCTGGGTGTCTCACGAGGCCCTGCGCTTTTCATTGTTTGCCTGGAGTACCGTTTTCGAGATATTCCTTCCTGCTAGATATTCCAATTGACGAAAAAGGGACCCGAGGGCTTCATATTCACTTTGCTTGTCAAAAGATAGTAACTCTGACGCATTTTTAACCAGCCAGCGGAGCAAACATCTGCATAACCGCAAACTCAGAATGTTGCTTTTAAGTGGCTGGGAAACAATGACAGACTTTCAAGGAGCTGGCTCTTTGTATACGAATCGAGGAAAATCGGTTTAATTCAAACTTTGTAGAAAAGAAGTATCAGAAAATGAGACCAGAATAAGAATGGCTAATGTCTTATTTTTAAAAACAACCGTTTTATTATATTTCAAATCTTATTTATTTGGCTTGTAACATAATTTAAAAATGGTGTTTACGAGCTTTTATATATGTATGTAATTTTTATAATACTTTTGTTATAATATTTTTTATAATATGTAAATTTTAAATATTTAAAATAAAAATAAGTTTTATTATATCAAATCTAAATTTATTATATCAAATATTAATTATTTGGCTTGTAACATGATTTAAATCTGGTCATTGCAAGCAATTTTTATATATGTATTTTTATATTATAATTTCTATAATATCGTTTTCTATTATAATTTTTATAATATTTAAATTAAATATTTAAAATAAAAATTACAGTTTTATTATACATCAAATCATATTCATTTGGTTTGTAACATGTTTTATATGTGGTCCTTGCAAGCATTTTTATACATGTTTTTTTAGATTATAATTTTTATAATATTTTTTTTTTTCCATTATAATTTTTATAATATTTACATTTTATATATTTAAAATAAAAAATACAGTTTTATTATATACCAAATCTTATTTATTTGGCTTGTAACATCATTTAAACCTGGTCCTTGCATGCATTTTTTTAAATGTATTTTTATATTATAATTTGTTTAATATTTAAATTTTAAATATTTAAAATAAAATTGACAGTTCTGTTATATATCAAATCTTGTTTATTTGGCTTGTAACATGATTTAAACTTGGTCCTTGCAAGCTTTTATGTATATGTATTTTTATATTATAATTGTTATAATATCTTTTTGCTACAATAATTTTTATATTTAAAAATTTTTATATTTAAACATCAAGTATTTCAAATAAAAATGACAGTTTTATTATATATCAAATCTCATTTATTTGGCTTGTAACATGATTTAAGCCTGATCCTACATATTTTTTTTTCTATTATAATTGTTATAATATTTAAATTTAAAATATTTAAAATAAAAATAAGTTTTATTTCATTTCAAATTGTATTGGCTTGGCTTGTAACATGACCCTGGTCCTTGCAAGCATTTTTTATATATATTTTTTTATATTTATAATATTTACATTTTTAATTTTTGTTTTGTTTTTTCTTCAGATTTCTGCTATTATGCCATATTGGCAAGAAAATGCACTAAATTAGTTCAGTGGCATTTTAAAACAGTTAACATTTTGTAAAATATATCAGCTTTTTTTATAGAAACTTAACATGTTTTGTTGCACCAGAAGTATTTTATTGTTTGTTGTTTTTGCTTTGACTTTATTTTATTTTTTAGGTTTTATTTATTTTTATTATTTTGTTTCATAAATATTATATACCAGCATTATAGAACAGTTTATAAGATGTAAATAAAGATGTGCGTCGTAAGATGTACATGTAAACATCAGAGATTTTACTATGAATTTATTATTATGAAGTGCTACTCTGGTAAACATGCATCACAGCATGATTCAAGTGGTTACAAGCTTACTTTTTTCCTGTTCTGGTTTACACTGTGTCTGTCTTTCGGATCAAGCTCATCGAGCTTTTCAATCCAATTGAGTCATCAATATGTATTATTTGGGTTCATGTAAATGTGTCTATTGTGAATGATCCTGTTTGCCCAACCGGTCCCGCAATGTCTAATGAGGCCCCTGATAAATCGTAGCAAACTCTAATTTTTCTTGCAGAAGCAGTGCTCTGAAACACTATAAATAACCGCCAGTCGCATTAGGTGCCACGTCAAACCCCCCAAAAGTCTATTACGATCCAAGGCCATCAGCAGATGTAGCTGATCTGAGTCGTATACTTGTTCCACCTCGTCCATCCATCTTTTTTTTTCCTTCCTCCTCACCGGCGGTTATCAATCGGGACCTGTTGAGACGTGGCGGTTGTCTTTGCGGTGTGTTTCTGTGATGGGAGATTGAAAGCCATCATCCCAAAGAAGAGCGCAGGAGGGTTTCTCTTTGTGGAAGGTCGTTAGCCGACCGGCTGGAGATGGCAGATCCTGAGGTGGCACCCCGGGCTGTGATTCCACATCTTTTATATGTGCTCTCTCAAGAGGCGTGTGTTTTTGATATTCCCAAGCTCGGTCTCTACTGTTCTGCTGTCCTAATCCCTGTCAAGGGCCTCCCTGGTCTCTAGTCAATAAAGGGCTTTTGGACAATGTTCTCACCAACATTTGGTCTGATCACAGGGAGAATGAGCGCTAAGTACCTGTCCAGTGGCAGGTTTGTTCGCATTCAGGCGACGGCCACCGCTGTGCTTTATGAAAGTCCTTTGAGATGTGCCTGACTCATCCCTGTCATCTTTATGGATATTGGCTGATGGAAAAGGCAATGCCAAGTCTTAAATATTTAAAAAGTGCTGCATTCTATACTTTATTAGTTTGTTTGTTTATCATTCGTTTATCATCATTTGTATTTTTCATTTATCATATGTTTCTCATTCTATACTTTTCTAGCATTTATTTATTTATTTGCTTCATTCTATACTTTTGTAGTCTATCTATCTATCTATCTATCTATCTATCAAAGATAAATCATCAGTCAAAAGTGATGCACTCTGTGTCATTCATTATTTTATTTTATTTTAAATTTTGTCAATAGCCTCATTCTATACTTTGGTATTTATTTATTTAATCATTTTATATTTTGTCTATAGCCTCATTCTATACTTTTGTATTTATTTATTTAGTCAGTAGCCTAATTTAGTTAATTATATATTTATCAAAGATGCTGCCTTCTATTTTTCTGTACAATTTATATATATATTTTAAGAGCCTCGTTCTTTACTTTTGTAAAATTTATGTATTTATTTATTTATCAAAGCTACTGCCTTCTTTTTTTCTGTACATTTTATTTTTTGTCAAGAGCCTCATTCTTTACTTTGGTAACATTTATTTATTTATCAAAGATACTGCCTTCTATTTTTCTGTACATTTTATTTTATTTTTTGTCAAGAGCCTCATTCTTTACTTTTGTAACATTTATTTATTTATTTATTTATTTATTTATTTATTTATTTATTTATCTATCTATCAAAGGTGCTGTATTCTATTTTTCTGTACCATTTATTTTATTTTATTATTTTATTATTTTGTCAAGAGCCTCATTTTATTTATTTATTTATTTATTTATTTATTTATTTATTTATTTATTTATTTATTTATTTATCAAAGGTGCTGCCTTCTATTTTTCTGTACCATTTATTTTATTATATATACACTACCGTTCAAAAGTTTGGGGTCAGTACATTTTTATTGTTTCTTTTTTTTTTTTTTTTTTTTTTTTAAAGAAATTAATACTTTTATTCACCAAGGATGTATTAAGTTAATAATTAAAAGTTTATTAAAAGTTAATAATAAATAATTTACATTGTTATAAAATATTTATATTTTGAATAAACACTGTACTTTTTAAACTTGTTATTCATGAAAGAATCCTGAAAAAAAAAATTACAGGTTCCAAAAAATATTTGGCAGCACAACTGTTGATATTATCCAACATTGATCATTCTAATAATAAATCTGCATATTAGAATGATTTCTGAAGGATCATGTGACACTTAAGACTGGAGTAACAGCTGATAAAAAATTCAGTTTTTCATCACAGGAATAAATTCTATTTTAAAGTATGTTAAAATAAAAAACATTATTTTATATTGTAAAAACATTTTGCAATATTACTGTTTTTTTTCTATATTTTTATTCAAATAAATGCAGCCTTGATGAGCATAAGAGACTACTTTAAAGACTATTACAAGTCTTACTGACCCCAAACTTTTGAATGGTAGTGTATATTTTTTTATTATTATTATTATTTTGTCAAGAGCCTCATTCAGTACTTTTGTAGCATTTATTTATTTATCAAAGGTGATATAATCTATTTTTCTGTACTTTTTATTATTTTATTTTATTGCTATTTTATTTTATTTTGTTTCATTTCATTTGATAAAAGAGTCTCATTATATACTACTGTAGCATTCATTTATTTTTTAATTATTCCACCACCAGATTTGGACAGTGAATAGCTAAAATATGAAGTATGCATAATCGTGTATTAATTATGTAATATTTCAGGGTTTCACAATAAGGACAATTTTCACTATTTTTACATTTTTTACATGTTTACATTTATATGTTAATAATGTTTTCCTTTGTTTTGCTTTTTTTCCCCCCCTAAATTTATTCATTTTGTGATAAACTATCTCTTTAAGAATAGACTTGTATATGTAAATAAGCTTTGTTGTGATTGGCTGCCATCTTTGCATTTGAAATGAGAAGCTAACCACAATCATATTGTAACTTGAAAGGGGTAGTTCACCCACAAATGAAAAATCTGTCATCGTTTACTCTGCCTGTATGACTTGCTTTCTTCTGTGGAACTGAAAAAAAAAGAGCTTTTGAAAAATGAACAATGAAGTCAAAGTTGTTTGGACCCCAAATTATCTTCTTTTGTGTTCCACAGAAGAAAGAGGTGCAAATGGATTTGGAACAACATGAGGGTGAGTGAATGATGAGAGAATCTTCATTCTGTGATGAACTGTCCCTTTCAGACACTTAAGATCATCTCAGTATCAATTCCATCTCAGAAATCCAAAGACGTGTTTGTGGGATTGGGAGCATTATAAAGAAAAGTGTTCTGATCAAGACATCAAACAGCGTTATGATCTGAGCTGTTATGTCCTGCCAAAAACGGCTCAATGAGCTCCGTACACACGCTCTGACGTGCCTATACCGAATTCACGCCGTGTTCACGCATTTGATCAAAGACTCACTCTAGCAGTGAGGTTCGGTGGTGTTTTGTTTATGTTTGTCTTTGGCAGGAACCTCCGTATCCCCACGAGAGCCCCGAGATAAAGATTTGTACGACAATGATAGACGCTCATCCAACTGTGTAAACATTAAAGTGACAGCATAAATTATGAGGCGCTAAACAGGTAATTGAATTGTCTTGAATAAATCAACAGGGATCGACAAAAGCCCCCGCTCTGATTTTTGAGCAAAGGATTTTGAATGCTTTGCTCAAGAAAACGAGAAGAAATGTGTCAGTCCAATCACGTTGCGCCTTCCACAGATCATGTTAACTGTGAATTCTGTCATCATTTACCCATCCCTGTATTTACATGCAACTCTTATGAAAACTCCCTTTCCTTGTGGAACACAAAGGGAGTTATCAAAATCATTTCTGCTTTTCCATACAACGAAAAAGCATGACAATCACTGGCTGTCTGGTTGGATATATACAGCATGAATCCTTAGTCACAGGTAACTTGCATTTAAAGACCAGCATTATTGATTTTCTTTTTGATTGCATAATAATGGCAATATACTGTACAGACAGATGTCACTTTTTTTGGATTAAACTTGGACCTGATTTCTTTTTTGACAATTGTGAACACCTTGAATCCACAATCAGCAGACATTTATATAGCTTTACTGACTGATTGTCAGTTAAGATTGGTGCACAATAGACCATTTAGAGCACAATTTAGAGATGATTTCTAATATTTTATTTTATATTTTATTTATTTATTTATTTATTTGTTAACTCTTGTTTTCGAAAATGTGTGGGGAAAGTCAAACAAATATGAACGCATGGTAATTGAAACGTCCTAGACTAATACATTTTATTTATTTATTTAGTTTTATTATTATTATTATTATTATTATTATTATTATTTAATAATAATAATTTAATAATTTAACCATTTTGAATACTCTTTTTATGTTCCAAAAATTTGAACCCTTCCTAATTGAAACCTTATAGGCTATTTTATTTTGTTTTATTTTATTTTGTTTAATTTTATTATATTATTTAATTTAATTTTTTTTTTTTTTATAACTCTTTTTGTGTTCGAATTGTGTGGGGAAAGTCAAACAAATTTGAACCCATGGTATTTTATTTTATTTTATTTTATTTTATTTATTTATTTATTTTTGTAACTCTTTTTGTGTTCGAAATGTGTGGGAAAGTCAAACAAATTTGAACCCACGTCAACTGAAACCTCTTAGACTAATACATATTTTTATTTTTTTTTAAACCATTTTGAATACGCCTGTTATGTTCCAAATGTGGGGAAAAGTCGCACTGATTTGAACCCACTGATTTATTTTATTTTATTTTATTTTATTTTATTTTATGTTATTTTGAATACTCCTTTTGTGTTCCAAACATGGGAAAGAGTCGAAATAATTTAAACCCAGGCTAATTGAAACCTTATTGGCAAATATTTATTTATTTTATTTTTTCTTTTCTTTTTACATTTTCTTTTAAATTTTCAAAATTAAAAAAATAATAATAATTCTTATTCTTTTTTTTAATAACTCCTTTTGTGTTCCAAAGGTAGGAAAAATACATTTCAGATGGATTTGAACCCATGCTAATTGCAACCTCCTAGACTAATACATCTTATGAAGCAAGAACTACTAAATGCTACTAAGTAAATTCACTACTTTTGTTTGGTCATGTCTTATCCTCCTAGACTGCGACTTGTGCACGTAGAAACCGTTGTTAAATGAAAGGGCGCATTCGCGTGCATCCCAAAGTAGCTGATCATTTTGTTTAAACGCATCGCTTGAGCGGCTGTAGTAAACCTCACTCGGATATTGGCCGTTCCTCGTGCTGGTAGGGGTCAGATTTTTGAGTCAACATATCCCCAAAGCTTGTTCGGGTAACTCTTGAGCACATTTGATTGAAATCTGTTGTCGCTGATTGGCACGGCGCTTCTCCACCGAGACGTAATGGGAGCAAGGGAGAGCCAAGGCTAAGAGGCTAATTGGTTGTTCTCAAGTGATTGATGTCAACGTTGCTCTGCAATGCCAAATTAGCAGAGCCCAAGGTGAGCCGAGTGCAGGCAAGGACCCACGAACAGGCAAATAATGGCCTTGATGCTCATAAAAATGTGCACAGACACCAGATGCCACTCAAAGGGCTGTCAGATACCCCTCTGCTGATTGATGGCAAAGAGAGAACTTTCGATTTAGGCACGGGGGCTCTCGGCGGGCTGGATTGATTTCATCGTGGGGAGACAGGTGGTCGTTTCGTGTATGCTTTAATCAGAAAACCCTCAGGTGGGGCTCAAGTCTGCTCGGTTAAGTTGCTTCGCCATTGACTTTCCCTCCAAAAATCGAGAGGGGGACCTTGAGCTACAGTTGCCACCCCATATTTCCTGGCGTCGCGTCCTGCAGCAGCTGTCATTCAAGCTCCCCTCTGAATTTTTGGAAAGCTCATCTTTATTATCCGTGTCAACCCGCTGCTTCCAGCAGTCGTGGGACGCGACAGAGGGACGACCGGAAAGCTGCGCCACAGCAGATGTGCGCCGCTCTCAATTGCGTTTTTTCATCCTATGACTGTTGATCACACGCTATTACCACTCGCATTGGCTGTGTGATCTACTAGGGGGAAAAACAGCAGTCTGGGCAATGATTTGGAGCGCTGCACATCTGTCGAGCGAATCAGACAGTTTTATTTTGCTCTCAGTGAGGTAAAAAAGCATCAAGTTTCCCATAATTGCATGCAGAAATAAACTGTTTGCATTTGTACTTTGCATATGGCGGGTTTGTCAACTATGTTATGTTCAAACTGTATGGATTGACAGGTAACATAGTGGACAATCTCACCATTTTGACACATGATTTCAATGGCAATAACCAAATGTTATTTTTTTGATCTAATGTATTTGAATTAAAATCATAAAATTATTGCAAACCATAGCAATGTACCCAAGTTGATAAGCAGTTAATATGTATTCACTGGCGAAAGGTCATTGGAAAGCAAATAAAGAAAAAATAAAGGCAATATGTACTATAATGTGCTTAAAATGTCTAACATAGAACAAAATGATATGATGCTAGTCACGTTTTTGTGATAAGCCTTGTGGGCAGTGCCCCGACATACAGCGCTGTTGCGCTCTGGGCGTCCCGTGTTCGAATCCCGACTCGAGGACCTTTCTCGATCCCACCCCCCCTCTCTCTCCCTTTTCACTTCCTGTCAATTCTGATCTGTCCTGTCGCAATAAAGGCAAAAAATGCCAAATAATAGATCTTTAAAAAATAAAAAAATAAATAAAAAAATTAGCTTTGAGTGTTTGGTTAGTAACTTAGTTGACAGAATTTTTGTGGACATAAGTGAAATGAAGAATTGTATTTAATATAATATATTTAATATTATGATTTTTATAAAAAAAAAAATATTATTTTAGATTTATTTGTATTTTTTTTTATTAAAAAAAAATACAGTACTGTGCAAAAGTCTTAGGCCACTAGTATTTTCACCAACAAAAAAAATGGTTTTAAGTCAGTTATTTCTATCTTTTGCTGTAGTGTGTCAGTAGGAAATATCAGTTTACATTTCTAAATATTAATTTAGCCATTAATTGTAATAATCCAGTGAGATTTTTGTTTGCTCCACACAGAGATCTGATCTCACCATCATCCAGTCTGTCTGGAATGACATGAAGAAACAGAACAAACTGAGACAGACTAAATCCAGAAGAACTGTGGCAACATCTCCAAGTTGCTTTAAGAAACCTATATGCAAAGCTACCTGAAAACTCATGCACAAATGTACCTAGGGCAAAAGCTGTTTGCAAATATGGTTTACCAAATGTTGATTTAATTTAGTTAATAGAAGTTAACTGATAAATAAAATCTATTTAAGGCATTATTTTTGACAGCATCCTCATTTTACAGCATTTTTACACAAGTGCCTAAAACTTTTAACAGTACTTTGCAGGCTTCTTGAAGATGTTGCCACATATATATATACAAATTTCCTAAGGTATTTGGATTGCAGAAATACATTTTTAAATACAGATTTAAATTTATTTTATTTTATTTTATTATTTTTTTTAAGATAATCTTGACTTATTTATTCATTTTGAATTTAAGAGTCAAGAAGGCCCATTTAGGCAATTTCAAGCAAACTGAAAACGGTATGTGTCCTCTTAGTGGATAAAAGATAATATTTCTTAAGAAAATTGGTCATCAATTTTCATCATGCTTTCTGGTTTTCCCCCCGAGCATCCGAATGAAGGCGTGAACGTAAGCAACAGAAACTTCTGAAGTCTTTTGCCAGGAGTGAAAGAATAAACTGGCTCTTATTTCTCATTAGAAATGGAAGAACAAATATTCCGGTGTTTGTTTAATAAATTATGAAGGGAGAGGGTCCGCTGGGGCTCAGAAGCTATGAAAAAATGTGTGAAATTAATTTGAACTAATTGAATAGCCTGGAGTACCTGCATTGAATCCAAGGAATCCGATAATTCCCTCATGGCACGACCAACAGGTGACCGTATTAGGAAACGCAAGTCTTTGTGGATTTGAAATGGGTGTTTTTCCAAGGATGATTGCCTGTTCATATATACGCCTGCAATAATTTCCATAATTCAGATCAGTTCTAGGAAGTTTTATGACTTTAAATAGTCATGAAACCCTCTGTTTCAGCATTGGTTAGTGGAGGAAATTGAAAGTAGAGACAGACAGCAAACAGCTATTGATTCGGACAGCTTTATTTCACTCTGACTGAGTTCAAATCAGATTCCTACAAAAGCACACAGCAACTGATAATTATATGCATTGTTTTTTAGTTTTATATCGAAGATTTTAAACCTGGAAGATTTTTTTATTCCCATTAAAAAAACAGCAAGAAAGACTTTGTATTGTGGCTCAGAGGTTGCATAAGTGCATTTATTCAGTTAAGGTCTATGTTTAGATTTATTACATTTCATCACTGTGAAGGTTTGATGGCAGATTTAGTTGTTGCAAACAGTGCAGATGACCACATGAAGAAACAGACTGGCTTTATTTCACTTTCATTTGAGCAGAATATCTCAGTGAAGATCGCTAAACTCCAACTTACGTGTTTGTCTATATTTTTGTATTTCTTATTTTTTATTTGCAGACATAGTGTGTGTGAATGGTTGCCAGGTTGTGCAAATAAAGTAAAGCACAGGGCCGAAAATGTCTTTTTAGGAGAGAAGCTCTGACATCTGGCAACTCCATGGATGAAAACTCATGAGGTATATTTATTTATTTATTTTTTAATGTAAATATAGAGAAATTTTGAGTATAGATACATTATATTTTAAAGTACAATTTAGTCTAAATTTCTTTCAACGATATTGCATGTTGATAGACAAAGTGAGTGTTTAATTATCAGTGAATATTTTCCATCATAGTTTATGAAATTTTGTTGAAATTTTCAGCTTATTAGCTTCTTTTTTTTTTCTGCACAAATAGTGCATGCGAATGCTTGCTAGTTTGTGCAAATAAAGTAACACAGGGCAGAAAATGTATCCTTCTAAGAGAGAAGCTCTAATAGGGGGATTTAAACTGACATCTTGTAATCCCATGCATGAAAACTCATCGAGGGTTGTTTTTTTTTTTTTTTTTTTTCTTTTAGTAAATATAGAGAAATTTTGAATATAGATGTATTATTTAAGTACAATTTAATCTAAATTTTTCTTCAAAAATATTGCATGTTAATAGAGTCCAAGTGAGCATAAAATCACCAGCAAATATCTTAGTTTATGGAATTATGTTGAAATTTTTAAATGTGTCCTTTTAAGAGAAAAGCTTTAATAGGGGGATTTAATCTATGACATCTGGCAATCCCATGCGTGAAAACGCATGGAGGTCTATTTTTTTAATTTTTTTTTAATTTTTTTGTAAAAATAGAGAAATTTGGAATGCGTGTATGTGTGTATATATATATATATATATATTATATATATATATATATATATATATATATATATATATATATATATATATATATATATATATATATATATACACACACACACACACACACATTCAAAATATATATTTATATTTTAATTAATTAATCAAATTTTTTTTTTTTTAAGTACAATTTAGTCTCAGTTTTGTCCTTCACTGATATTGAATGTTAATAGTCAAAGTCAGCATTTAATCGTCAGCGAATATTTTTCGTCATAGTTTATGAAATTTTGTTGAAATTTTCAGCTCATCAAAATTTTTCTGCACAAATAGTGCATGCGAATGATAGCCAGGTTGTGCAAATAAAGTTAAGCACAGGGCAGAAAATGTGTCCTTTTTTAAGAGAGAAGCTTTGATAGGGGAATGTAAACTGACATCTGGCAATCCCATACATAAAAACTCATGGAGGTCTATTTTTTATTTATTTATTTATTTTTTAAGTAAATATATATAGAATAATATATGCCGCTATTTTCGTCATAGTTTATGAAATTTTGTTGAAATTTTCAGCTCATCAGCCTTTTTTTCTGCATTAATACTGCATGTGAGTGGTTGCTAGGTTGCACAAATAAAGTAAAGCACAGGGCAGAATGTGTCCTTTTAAGAGAGAGGCTATGATGGGAGATTTAAATTGTTATCTGGCAACCCTGTGCTTTAAACTCATGCAGGTCTTTTTCTGCAGAAATGGTGCTTGGAATGGTTGCCAGGTTGCACCAATAATGTGAAATACAGGGCAGAAAATGTGTCCTCTAAGAGGGATGCTCTGATAGGGGAATTTAAACTGTGACATCTGTCAACCCCATGCATGAAAAGTCATGGAGGTCTTTTTTTTTTTTTCTTAATAAAGATAAATTATGAATATAGATTTTTTTTTTTTCAGTTTAGTCTCATAATTTTTCTTCAACAATATTGCATGTTGATACATCTGACAATGCCATACATGAAAACTCATGGCCGTTTTTTTTTTTTTTTTTTTTACTTTACTATCTAGTAAAGTAAATATAAGAAGTAAATATAGAGAAATTTTGAATATATATATAAAGTGAGCATTTAATCATCAGGGAATATTTCTAATCATAGTTAATAAAATTAACATTATTTCATAGATCGTAATGGGCTCCGTAATGTAGTGTTTCATGTCCCTTTAGTAAGAGGTTTGAGATAAGGTGGTTTGTGATGTTCTGAGTGTTTCCGTGCAGGGAATTTGGCAGTAAACGAGAGGAGTGCGAATATGGGAAAAATATGAAGGCAAGATTTAAGGGCCAGCGCTGATATTGGACCCTAATGAAAGCAGCGCTCAGTTACTGAGATCTGGGGTCTGCTTCGAGAATTGACTATCTGTCTGTGAGTACCAGTAATTTAGAAACCTCACCAGGAGAGAGCAGTTGAGTTATAACTCTCTGTTTTGCTTTTTCTGTCTCACTCTCTGTCTCTCTTTACCACACTCGTCTCACGCGCATAAACTCTTCCCCGTCCTCCGCCTTCATTCTGTCTGGACTCGGCCTCTCTCATTAATCATGGCACACAGACACTGGCTTTGGCCCAGTCTCTCTGAAGGTCAGGCCCAGTGAATCAGCACTTGAAGTTTGCTGGAGAAGAGAGCAGCTCTGCGCTGTAACGACAGCTCGCCGGACCAGTGGCCGTCACACGGCGGCTCGCCGTAAACATGTCACACGCTGAGCACGCTGGACAAGCCCTTGTGTGCTGCTGGGTTATTGGATTGGCCCGGAGAGCACAGCTGTGAAATAGAGATCGGCATTGGGCTGCTGTCTGCTCCCTATTTCTTCTTTCTTGTTTCCTTCCTTTCTGTAACACTTTATATTAGCTTACATTAATGTGTCAGCAATAAAAAAGCATTGATAAAATCTGTTTTGCTTCACAGATCAGTAGTTCATGTACATTCAAAGAAAATACAGTAGATACACTACCAGTCAAAAGTTTTTGAACAGTAATATTTTTAATACTTTTTAAATAATTCTCTTCTGCTCACCAAGCCTGCATTTATTTGATCAAAAATACAGCAAAAGCAGTAATATTGTGAAATATTTTTACTGTTTAAAGTAACTGCTTTCTATTTGAATATATTTTAAAATGTAATTTATTTCTGTGAGCAAAGCAAATTTTTTATCATCATTACTTCAGTCTTCAGAGTCACATGATTCTTCAGAAATCATTCTAATATGCTGATTTGCTGTTCAGTGTAATTTGTTTATTTTTAATTTTTTGGGCAGAAAGACATTATAGAAATTAATACTTTTATTTAGCAAGGATGCGTTAAATTGAGCAAAAAAGATATAAAGACATTTATAATGTTACAAAAGATTTCTATTTCAGGTAAATGCTGTTCTTCTGAACTTTCTGTTCATCAAAGAAACCTGAAAAAATTCTACTCAACTGTTTTCAACAATAACATTAATAAATGTTTTTTAGCAGCTATTTAGAATATTAGAATGATTTCTGAAGGATCATGTGACTGGAGTAATGATGCTAAAAAATCAGCTTTGAAATCACAGGAATATATTACATTTTAAAATATATTCAAATAGAAAACAGTTATTTTAAATAGTAAAAATATTTTACAATTTTACTGTTTGTGCTGTACTTTGGTGAGCAGAAGAGACTTCTTTAAAAAAAAACATTAAAAATCTGGCTGTTCAAAAACATTTGACTGGTATCATTACTCCAGTCTTCATTGTCGCATGATTATTCAGAAATCATTCTAACATGCTGATTTGCTGCTCAAGATTTCTTCTCATCAATTCTGAAAACACAACACATTTTTAGGATTCTTTGATAACTGGAAAGTTCAAAAGAACATTTTTTTTTTATAGAAATCTTTTGTAAGATTAACATTTTTATTGTCACTTTTGATCAATTTAATGCATTATTGCTGAATAAAAGTATTAATTTCTTTAGAAGTATATATATGCATATATATACTACTGATTTGTGATCTGTAATATTATTACATTTTTTATATATATTCATTTTTAATATATTCATTTTTTATATATATATATTTATATATATATGTTTTTTTTTATTGCATAATGAAAGTTATGTATTAAAGTGTTTATTCTAGAAAAATCTGGAAAAAATCTGAAAAAAAAAAATACTGTTTTATTAATCAATTGATTTATGATTATGTAATGTAAGAATATTTGTTAATGCCATTATATAATAATAGTTACATGTTCAATTTTGCCTCTGGAAACACTTCTTTCCGGTATATAATATCTTTCATTATGTAATTAGCGCCAAGCAACAAGGTCATGTGTCAAAGTGATTTTGCTATCAATAAGACGACTAAAACAACTCATCCAATCAGAGTCAGAAATCAGAGAAATTTCGTAAAGTATTTGTATTGATAAAATTGCATAATGCGTAACAGCCATACAGAACATAGCAGTCATCAACATAGCAGCATGTCAAAATCCTTTAATCCACATAACCCTGATCATGTCTGCACAGGATTTAAATTTGTCTTCTCAAATGGTGCATTGAAAAAGTGTTGTTGTGGCCTCCGTGTGTCATTCTGATGGGATGTGATGTAGTTGACTCGAGGTTGAGCTGAAATGCTTTTCATCAGCTGGACTCACAGTGAACATTTGCATTTATCATTTGCCAAACACTTTTTTCCAAAGCTACATTTAGGGCCTTCGTTTTGCACAGACGGTTTTCTCTTGCTTATTCAAAAAATGTCCAAATCCGGTTTGTGTGGCTGCTGCATGAAGCCCAGGCGCTTGGATGTTATTCGCCTGTGGTTGTTCTCACTCTTCACACTTATCGCTTGACAGCTGCCAATATCCTGTGTGTTTTCAGTCAAACGCTCTGCATATTGAGTGCAGCTTTGCCTGTTGTTTATCACGGAGCGGCGAGACGCATTCGAGTCTTTGTTTACGGATAAACCCGTGCGCTCTTACGCAGCATAACCTTGGACGCTTAAGCAAACCCGAAGTGAATCTCCCTGAGTGGAAGGGCTTTATGTGTTTCCATGGTATTTCAGCGAGCTGAGCTTTAGAACTGGACTGACATTTCCTGATTCCTCGTGTTTTTCTTCCAAGCGCGCCGCGGCAGAGCATAAGCAATAGCAATTAGTTTGGGGACCGGCTGAGGGAAATGCCGTAAACATATCTGAGCTCAGAAGTGCAAATGGACAGCCTCTCTGAAATGCAAAGTCGGCCCCGTCCCAAGATAGATCGGTTTACCGGCAATTCAGCGCCTCGGCCGCAACAAATATGCTTATTGTGTAATTCTTTATTTTTCCCCCTCAAGGCATCATCTACCTGTTCGTTCTGTTTCAAAGTCAGTTCAGACCAGAAAGAAGCGATCAACGGGCTTTGTTTTCCACACGGAATCGGCGAAGCTTTCCGACGTTTCTTGGTCACAGCAGCTTTATATCTGTCAGAGGTAGCAGAGGATTTACATGAGCTCGACAAATACGTAAAGCCGCCGTTTTTAACCCTGGAGACAAGCCTGCTTTGTAGTAGATGCTTTCTCTATAGCGCAATAAATCTATACTGACAACTACAGCTCACACTGTGAAATGTAAAGCGTGACAAATGATCTAGTTTAAAACATACTGTGTGCACCAGGTTCTTAGAGAAGTAATATTAGTATTCATGTTGGCCTCATACAGGCTTTGATTTAAAGGTATTCAAATATCATTACAAAAGGATTCACTACTTTTAATAATGAAAGATTATGCATAGTGATGCAATTCAGATTTTTTTTTTTTTTACTTTCAAATCCTTGTCTGTATGAATTATTATTATTTTTTTAAATGCATATACATATTGTTCTATCAATATATCGTTCTATCTATCATTCTGTTGATCAGTCTATTGATCTATCTGTCGGTTGATCTGGTTGTCTCTCTCGTTGTATCTATATTCTATATTCATCTCTCTATCTATCGTTCTGTCGTGATTATTCTATCGTTCCATCGATCGTTCTATCAATCTGTCTGTCTTTCATTGGTTTGTTCGTTAGTTCTGTTACGTTTATCTATCGTTCTATCATTCTGTCGTTTATCTGTCTATCGATCTATCTATTGATCTTTCCATTGATCTGTCGTTCTAACGTTTTATGTATCTTTCTATCCATCGTTTTATCTATCGTTCTATCTATTGTTCTGTCATTGTCATTTTATTGTTCTAGCGTCTATCTATCTATCTATCGTTCCTTCTATCGTTCGTTCTATCATTCGTTTTATCGTTCTATCGTTTTATATAACTATCTATCTATATAAGTCCATCTATCATTGTGTCTATTGTTCTATCGTTCTGTTGTTCTAACGTTCATTTAACTATTTATCTATCTATCATCTATCTATCTGTCTGTCTATTGTTCTATCTATTGTTCTTTCTATCGTTCTTT
>CM070014.1:34794883-34842383 GCA_036247105.1 Cirrhinus mrigala
ATTAAATAATTTTAAATGAATATTTTATTAAGTAAATTAATTACAATTATAAGTTGTTAATATTATATTTAAAAAAGAGTTAGAAATCAAATGTATACTATTATAATTATTTAATTTTTATTTAATTATTTAAAGTAATATTTAACTATTTAACTTATTATTATTTAATATTTAATATATATCTTTTGCATTCATAATTTACTAATTTAGTTACACTGGGACCACAAAACACTGAACGTTCAGGTTTATGGCATCTAAAAATGTTATTTTTTGGTGCAGATTTTGGATGAGATCAGTGAGCACGGGATCCGAATCTACCAGCTTCCTGACGCTGATTCAGACGAGGACGAAGAATTCAAGGAACAGACGCGTGTCCTAAAGGTCAGAGGTCAAAGTCTTTAAGTTCATTATCAGTCCTGTAGCACTGCCTGACCTTCCGAAGGCTTTGATTGAAGTTGAACGAGTGTGTTTGTGTGCAGGCCAGCATCCCGTTCGCCGTGATCGGCTCCAACCAGCTGATAGAGGTGAAGGGGAAGAAGATCCGTGGACGCCTATACCCATGGGGGGTGGTGGAGGTGGAAAACCCTGAACACAACGACTTCCTCAAACTGCGCACTATGCTAGTGTGAGTGCACACGAATGTTGAGGTGTCTTAACCTCCTGAATATGATAGATGTGAGAGCAAAGACAGAAAAAGTAAAACTGTTTACATGGCCATTTTCACCCTCTGACCCTTGCAGTTCAACACAATGTTTTTGATGCTCTACCTTTAAGACTTCTAAATGTAAAAAAAATAAAAAAACTGTTAAAATCTCATATGCGAAATGAGTAACAAGGCTTACTTAATCGTGGGTTTGCAAAAACACTTTAAAATGAGGTGAACTGGTAAAAGGGTGAACTGTAGAAAAAAATATTAATTTTGCACAAAGAAAATTAAGCTTGTTTAATGACCATGAATACTGATGCATTTTTGATACACATTTTCACTCTGAGAATTTTTATTCTTAATAATTTAAGGCAAATGCATGCTTTATTAGTTCTCAGTTGTGATTTCAGTAAAACATGAAATACATTTAAATCAGCATAAAATTAAAAACGAAATGTACATGCTCATTTATTATAGCATCATGTTGTATAAAACTTCAATATTAATGTTTTAAATAATAGAATATTTATTTAAAATGATATGAATTTATTAAAGTTTTTTTTTTTTTTTTGCTCTACATTAATAAGGAATTGACGGAAATGTGCATAATTATCATGAATATAATGTCTCAATGAAAAATCTCTAATGGGGGTAAAATAGGCTTTAATTTCTCTGTTGAAAAATTAAAATTTCTTATTTTATCTATATTGTCATCTATATAATTTGAAATTTAAATAATATGTATTTTATATTATTTTATAACATATATTTTAAATAATATGAGGGTCTTAGTGTAGGGTCTTTTTTGACCAACATTGATAGGAAGTTGCGGAAAATGTGCTTAATTATATTGAAAATAATGTCTCAATGAATAAATTATTGTTAAAATAATAAAATATAATTTCTTATTTTATGTACATTTATATATTTTAAATTTAAATAATATTAATGTAAGTTGTTTTTGTTTTTTAATTATTGATGATAACTTGAGGAAAATGTGCTTAATTATAATGAATATAATGTCTCATTGAAATAACTATTGGTGGTAAAATATATAATTTCTTTATTCAAAAATATAATTTCTTATTTATATATTTAATTTTAAATAATAAATTTTTAAAATTATATGAAATAATGTAAAGATTTTTGTACTACATTAATCATGAAATGTGCTTAATGAGCGTGAAAATTAATGAAAAATCTCTAATAGTGATAAAATAGGCTTTATTTTTGTATTCAAAAATATAATTTATTAATTTATAAACATTTATATATATTAAAATTTAAATAATATACATTTTAAATAATATGAATTAGTGTAAGGACTTTTTTTGACCTACATTAATATAGTATAGAAATAATGTAGAAATATAATATGTTGTTTTATATATCTTTTTTTCTATATTTAAAATTGTAAAGAATATGTATTTTAAATGTAAATTAAAGTAAGGGTTTTTTGTGATACAGTAATGATAAATTAAGGGAAATGTGCTTAATTGTAATGAATATAATTGAAAATCATCATTTTTTCATTAAATTTTTAATGTTTTTTCATAAATAGTATTATATATATTTAAATTGATGTGAAATAATGTAAGGTTTTTTGCAGTGCATTAATGGTAAATTGAAGGAAATGTGCTTCATCATAATGAACAAAATGTCTCTTTAAAAAAACTGCTGCTGGTAATAAACAGGCTTTTATTTCTTCATTTAGAATTATAATTTATATATATATATATATTTATTATTATTATTATTATTATTAATGATAATGATAATAATAATAATAATAATAATAATTTATTTTATTTTATTTTATTTTATTTTATTTTATTTTATTTTATTTTTAAATAATATGCATTAATGTAAGGGGTTTTTGTGCTACATTAATGATAAATTGAGGAAAATGTGTAATATTTTAATGAATATAATGTCTTATTGAAAAAACTCTATTGGTGGTACAAAAATAAGCTTAAATTTCTTTATGCAGAAATATAATTTGTTATTTCTTTCCTTTGATTTTTGTGTGAAAAATGATCTGGATGGTCATATCTAGCTTTATATCTAACTATCTTCAGGAAGTTTTGTGTGGTCATTGGCTTGATTTCGACATTTGTTCTCTAGCGCCCTCTGCTGACGATAATTGTTTGTTTCTCTGTGTGTAGAACTCATATGCAGGACCTGCAGGAAGTCACTCAAGATCTCCACTATGAGAACTTCCGTTCGGAGCGACTAAAGCGAGCTGGCAGGTACGGCAAATTAAAAAAAAAAAAAAACAGTCGCAGATCATCAGCCTGTATGTGAACTGATCTATAGGTGAGCGTTTGGTTATGTCTGTGCTGAAACTCTGTGCTCCCGCAGGGCGGCTGATGAAGATGTGCTGGACAAAGACCAGATCCTCTTGGAGAAGGAGGCTGAGGTGGGTCACATACACACATGCATTTGAGTTTGGGATTTTGCAAGTCAACTAGAAATTTCTTGCTACCTATCGTTATGGATGTGTTATGGTTTTAGAGGCGTTATGGTTTTAGAGGCGTTATCGTTGAGTGGTTAATTAGTGTGCGGGGTTCTGGCCTATGGGAATGTATATTGCAGTGGGGCGTGGATGCAATCAGTGCAGTTTGTACTATAAACTTCCATTCCAGTCTGCACAGGAAATGACATCAGCTTCCTGCAGCACAGAACATACAGAAATGCTTACAGTGTGAAGTGTTTGTCTGTTTTTACAGGTTTAATATAACAAATGTCCCTACAAATTTTGTAGAGATCGAGAGGGAAGCAGATGCCAAATAATGTTTGAATTAATATGTAAAAGTGTGAAAAGCGAGGGTTTAGTCTTTAGTGGCTAGGAAATATCATCAGCTCTCTATAAAAACAATATAAGTCAAAGGAAGGACCACAAAAACAAACATGAGTGAGTTTAAGCGTCGTTGTCATCATCAGGGACGTATTTAGAGAAGCAGTTGTGTACAGTATGTTCTCTAATTATCATGACTGTTTAGATTAGAGCTTAATTAGAGACTGCTGGGTAATCATGTTTATGTTTTACTGTGTTTATGTGTACATGCCTTTATAAAAAAAAATGAAACAGCACAACTGTTTTCAACATTGATGATAACCATACATGTTTCTTGAGCAGCAGATCAGAATATTAGAATGATTTCTGAAGGATCATGTGACACTGACGACTGGAGTAATGATGATGAAATTCAGCTTTGCATCACAGGAATAAATTACATTTTACAATATATTCAAATAAAAAAATGATTATTTTAGATTATAATAATATTTCATAATTTCACTGATTTTACTGCATTTTTAATCAATGAAATGCAGCCTTGGTGAGCAGAAGAAACTTCTTTCAAAGACATTCAAAAATAATAATAATAATATCCACTAAGAGTTTGAGAAAAAGTAATGTTGAAATCTATGTGCGCATGTGTGAAAAAAAAAAAAAAAAATTAAATATAAGTTGAAATTTAGGGCTTTAGGTTTTCAGGACAGCCACCTCTCAATTGCAAGTACCCACTAAATGATGAGTTTACCTATATATTAGTCTTACTGATATTTTAAATATCATTGTGGGTTTCAATAGATAATAAAAGGATCGTAGTAAATGTCTAAGATTTGAATGCTTAAATGCTTTTTAAATTTTTTTTTGGTTGTGGGACAGCAGTTTGCACCAGTTCTCTACAGTGGCCCATATATATTATGTAAACATCCAAAAACAGTCTCTCTAATCTGTTTTCCTCTCTTGCAGCTGAGACGCATGCAGCAGATGATTGCTCAGATGCAAGCTCAGATGAAGATGAAACCGGGAGACGACTAAGTGTGTGTTTGTCCGTCTGTTTGTGTGTTATGGGAACAGGAAGTGCCATCTGATTGGAGGTTACATTATCCTACCCATTTCTAAACACTATTTGCTTGTCGAATCCCCTCATGTTTATCAGATTAATGGAACATAATGTTAATGTCGTCTAATTCATGTAACCACATGTCTATCGCAGCTCCGCCCAAACGAATAACCTCAACACTGAAACAAACGGTCCGTTAGCATGTCATTTAATCAATCAGGTTAATAATTTATATCGCCTGTAGTCAATCATGGTTTCCATGGACAATGTTCAGCATATGTTCATCTGTAGATTGATCAGCGTTTGTGGTTTTTCTGTGCCAAACACTCTTTTTAAGCTGCTTGGCTTTTACCAGGCTGGCATATGTTTACCAGATCTCCTTGTCGATACTTCATAAAGCATATATATATATTGCTTTGACTGCAGATACATGGGATAAAATAAGAGGACGATGCACTGGTAGATGCACCTGGTCAAGTTTACAATTTTATAAAATGCACCTATCATGCATTCACAAACATGAATTAATTTTAGTGTTTGACTAGTTTATGAACGCGTGTTTCAACACAAAAAGCATCACTAACAAAGAAAAAGATGCTCTCAATCATATTACTTTGAAATGCATTTCAGTCTCTATTGTTATGGTTCATTGAGCAGCACTTCCCTCTAGTGGACTATACAGAAAAACAACCGGATGTACTGTAGACAGCACATAAAAATTATAAGACTATAATTTGACAATCTCTTAATGTCATGTTTGCGTTTTGTCAATAAAAATATCTGATCATGTTTTTGAAAGGGAAATCGATTACTAAAGTGGCTCAGTAAATGTTCACCTTTCTTAGAAAGTGTGAATCTAGTAAAGTTATGTTTATTGTGAACGCACTGGGTCAGCTGTCGGTTTGTATTTACATTCACATAAATGCCTTAAAACTCCATTTAGAGACATGGTGCACACATTTCTCTTCTTGTATACTTGCATTCTTGTGGTTTGGGGTTTGTTTTCTATTTTTATTGCTGATTTTCACTTTATTTACTACTTAAACGTTAACATCTACTGCAGTGATCTTTATATTTCTTGTTTAGCAGCTGGAACATTTATAACTGTATGTTTTAAAAGTTCTTCTAAACGGTACAAGGTCTGTAAAACAGACTGAAACACACCATCACTGCCTGCACATCGATGTCCAAGTCTTTTTACAACAGAGTTGTTTGCTAATTGTTAATGTCTGCTGTAAACACACTGATTTAGTTTAGTTGTATTTGTGGTTCAGCCCAGTTATTTTGATTAGGTTGTCTCCTGTTTAGGCCGTTTTCTAAAGGATTAACGCAGTTGTCATTGTGGGGTACAGTAACGCTTACTTCCCTGTTTTACGTGCTCCTTTTTGTACTTGCTCATGTTGAGAAATAAATAACTTTCTGAGTCATTTGTTTTGAAAGCTTTAGTTTCCTGCAAGCATGAAGTCTCAGGAGTGTTTTGTGTGTTTCTGTAAATATCCATTTTTGTTTGTACACCATAAATGTAAAAATAATCGACAACAAACAGCTTTTTGTTTGTTTGTTTGTTTTTGCTAAAAGTAAACATTTCATTTTAGATCATTTTAAAATTAGTTTTTTTTTTAAAGACTAAGACTTGTGTTTTTTTTTTTAAATTAAAGAATGTAAAATTAATTGATAATACCAAATATAGCTTAATAAACTTTTCATTTTAGATCATTTAAAAGAAAATTAAAGGCTAAGACTTTTTTTTGACTGTAAAATAGTTAATTTTTAAAGTTATTTTAAGTTGTTATTTTTCTGTTATTTTTCTGTGTGTGTGTGTGTGTGTGTGTGTGTGTGTGTGTGTGTGTGTGTGTGTGTGTGTTTTTAAGAATGTAAGATTAATTTGATACCAAATATAGTTTTCGTTTCACTTTTAGATCATTGTAAAATTAGGTGCATTTAAAATGTGTGTTTTTAATTAAAGACTGTAAAATGAATTGACACCAAATAGTTATTTTTCTACTAAATGTAAAATTTTCATTTAAATAATTTTAAGGTACTTTTAAGGTCTTTTTCTTTTTTTTTCTTTTTTAAGAATGTAACATTAGTTGACATTAAATATAGCTTTTTTTTTAACTGAATGTAAGCTTCAAATTTTTAGATAATTTTAAAAATAGGTCAATTTAAAATGCATTTTTTATTAAAGACTAAAATTAATTGACACCAAACACAGTTAATTTTTGCTAAATGTAAAATTTTCGTTTAGATAATTTTAAGGTACTTTTAAAAAATGTCTTTTTTTTCCTTTTTACTAAACTAACTTCATTTTAGATCATTTTAAAATTAGGTGCAATATAGTTTTTTTTTTTTTTACTAAATATAAAATTTTAATTTACTTTTTATTTTTTTATTTATTTTTTTTTCTGAAGGCAGTAAAATTAATTGACACAAAATACAGTTATTTTTCTACTAAATGTAAAATTTATATTTAAATAATTTTAAGGTGCTTTTAAAATGTGTATGTCTTGTAAAATGTAAAATTAATTGACACCAAATAAAAGTAAACTCTTCATTTTTACATCATTTTAAAATTAGGTGCATTTAAAATGTGTGGTTAATTAAAAACTGTAAAATAAATTTTTATTTAGATGTTTTTAAAATGTGTCTGTGTGTGTGTTTTAAGAAGAAAAAATGTCTTTTTAAACTAAATGTAAGCTTTAAATCTGTATATAATTTTAAAATTAGGCCAGTTTATCAAAGAACGTAGAATTAATTGACATCAAATAATAGCTTATTTTTATTAGATGTGTACTTTTACTTTTTATATCCTTTTAAAATTAGATAAATATAAAATGCTGAATTAATAAAGCATATTCCTTAATAAAAGCCTTGAATATCATTTATACAAGTAATATAAAACTATAGCCTTAATGTCATTTAATGTATTGAAAAGGGTCTTATATATTTATATATATATATATACACCTTTGTGTATTTATTTGTAATGATTTTAATTTCTGATTTTTTTCTTTTCACAATTAATACACTTTTGTTTACCAAAGTAACATTAAACAGCACTATTGTAGAGTTCTCTAAGCTGTTTCAATGAATGACGTGCGTGTGGGCGTGGTTTCGTCTGCGGTGGCCCCGCCCCTCTACGCCTGGGGTTCCCAGCGGGACTGAGCGTTAGACAGACGGAACCCGAGCAGAGCAGAGCCGCAGAGAGCGAAACGGCCCGAAACATGACCACCAACATCCGATATAAGAGCAGGATGATGAAATCCGGTAATGACACAACCCCCGCACTGTTTTACACAGTTTTTACTCTGTTTTACTGGATCAAATATTGATGATTTCTCTCTTCCTGTCTGTGCGTCTTCATCCCTCCCGCATCCCGCACCTGCTTCTTCCTACATCCGACCTGCTGATGCTGCTGCTCCTGATGGTCGCATTCAGAGGACAGCGAGGTGAGAAACAAGAAACTTCACCACATTTCGCAATTTTACTTCAGTTTACTTCAGTTTCTACGAATTCGGTACAATCCACCGTCATTTCCACACAGATACACCGCGCGGCATAAAATCACGACCCTCGGTTTTAAGTCTGACAGGGTGTTTTATACATTTTGTGTTTAAAAATCATGTCTGTGTGTTCGTGCTCGTGTTTACGAGGTTTGAAATCATGTCAGCGGATCGTGCTGACGGCGTGTCACCCACCCTCGACTGACGCACTTTATTTCTCATCATCTCAGCCTTCAGGATTATAATGCATCAATTGCGTGTGCTGTCATATATTCGAGCCTTGAGAAAATGTGATGTTTGCTAGTTGTTCTGTGTCGTTTTGAGCTCTGATAGAGGATGATAGTGCTGTTTCTCTCTGGAGGTGTTGTCATGGTTACAGGAGCCGGAGTGTGTGAGGCGAGTGAGCAACGCATATAGCAGCAGATGCCTGAAGTGTGAACCCTGAGCTCAAGCATGTTTGTAGTATTTGCTGATTACACTTAAAGCGAAAGCAGAATAGAATGTTAACTCTCCTGCTGATTTGCATCTAGGTGTTGTTTCACACCTTTAGCAGGAGTTTTGGCAGTTCGTTTCTATTTATATGTTGACTTGTTTCCTCCTAGCTAATAGACCTTAGTTTAAGTTACAGTCTACAATGGTATTATTGTGTTATTGATAATTAACTAATAACTAAGAAATTATTACTATTATGCAAGGATGCATTCAGTTCATCAAAAGTGATAGTAAAGACATTTATAATGTTGTAATGTTTTACATTTGTAATGTTATAATATGAAGCAGCACAATGATTTTCAACTCTGAGAAAAATCAGAAATGTTTCTTGAGCAGCAAATCAGCATATTAGAATGATGTGACACTGAAGACTGGAGTATTGATGCTGAAAATTCAGCTTTGATCACATGAATTAATTATGTTTTTAAAAATATTCAAATAGAAAATCAATATTTTAAATTGTAATAATATTTCACAATTTCACTGTATTTTTGAGCAAATAAAAACAGGTGAGCAGAAGAGACTTCTTTTAAAAACATGTAAAAGCTTACAGAGCCTAAACTTTTGAACAGCAGTGTATATCTGCTAAAAGTTATTTTTTATATTTGCATATACACTACCAGTCAAAAGTTTTTGAACAGTAAGATTTTTAATGTTTTTTTTAAAGAGGTCTCTTCTGCTCACCAAGCCTGCATTTATTTGATCTAAAGTACAGCAGAACAGTAAAATTTTTAAATATTTTTACTATTTAAAATAACTGTTTTCTATTTGATTATATATTTAAATTTTTAATTTATTCCTGTGATTTCAAAGTTGAATTTTTAGTGTCATTACTTCAGTCACATGATCCTTCAGAAATCATTCTAATATTCTGATTTGCTGCTCAAAAAACATTTATTATTATTATCGTTATTATCATCATTATTATTATTGTTGTTGAAAACAGCTGAGTAGAATTTTCTCATGTTTCTTTGATGAATTGAAAGTTCAAAAGAGCAGCATTTATCTAAAATAGAAATCTTTTGTAACATTATAAATGTCTTTATCATCATTTTTGATCAATTTAAATCATCCTTGCTAAATAAAAGTATTAATTTTCATAATTTCTTTCCCCCCCAAAAATAAAAAAGATACAGTACTGACTCCATGCTTTTGAATGGTATAGCGTATAATGTTACAAAAGCATCAAAAAATGCTAAAAAAAAATATGCTCAGCTGTTTTAAATATTGATAATAATAATAAAAATGTTTCTCGAACAGCAAATCAGCATATTAGAATGATTTCTGAATGATCATGTGACACTGAAGACTGGAGTAATGATGCTGTAAATTCAGCTTTTCATCACAGGAATAAATTGCATTTTAAAATATATTCACCTAGTAATCAGTTATTTTAAATGGTAAAAAAATATTTCAAAATTTTACTGCTTTTGCTGTATTTTGAATCAAATATATGCAGGCTTAGTGAGCAGAAGAGACTTATTTAAAGGACATTAAAAATCGTACTGTTTAGAAACTTTTGACTGGTAGTGTAGATGCACGTATGTAAATATAAATTGCTAGTACATTTCAGAAACCGTTACAAAGAAACAGCACGTAACACAATGAATTTAACATGACATTCTGAAGTAGAAAAACTATTACAACTTTTAAAAAATCATTTTGTACAGTGTAAAGGCATCTGCCAAGCATTCTGTTTTACTATACAAACTGAAGCAGTTCCGAACGTTAGTAATTTCATACAGCTTCCAGCACTTGACCCATGAACACGAACGCACTCGCACACACATGCACATATGTAGTAACTAGAAAGCTCATCTTCCCACGCAAAAGCAGAACTGCTACAATTCACACCCACACACACATTCTGTCAATGCTTCAAGCTCTGTCTCACACTGTCATTCTCTTATTCCTTCGCTCTCCCCTCGTTGTCTTCTGATCTCTCTCTGTCTCTCTTTCTCTGCATTGAGGCTTAATAACTTAATGGCGTGGAAGGCTGGCTGCCATTTCAGACATGTCTTATTTATCTCTGAAAAGGTCACTGCATTGAAATAAGATTGTGTGTACGTGTGTGTGTGTGTGTTTGTATAGAATGAGCTGTCTGCAGTGAACTGCGCAGCTGCATACAGCGTGACAGATGGCAGAATTGAAGTTTCTTTTGATCGTGAAGTCAAATGGCTTGTGCAGTTGCTCAAATGCCACAGCAAGAAACATCCATCTCAGTATCTACAGTATTCTCTAAGTGCTCCAGTCAATACAGCAGCTTTAGAGTGTTATGGTTCACTTTTATTTGGATTAACTTTCGATGTAAACATTAACCTAAAAAGTGCAATTCAGTCGTCAGACGTCAGTAATCTAATGGCATTTTTTTTTTAATGGCAACTTTAAAAATGAAAATAATTGTGCTTTTTTTTTTTTTTTTTTGAGCTTGTCACTCCTTTTGCATTCCACAGAAGAAAGTCATGACATGAGGATGAGTGAATGATGATGGAAATTAAAATATTTGGTCAAACTGTTCCTGTAAATGTGAGCCTGTTTAGCTCATACTCCACTGTTCAAAAGTTTGGGTCAGTATGATTTTTTCTTTTTGAAAGAAATGAATACACTCTCAAAAATAAAGGTGCTTTAAAAGGTTCTTCACAGCGATGCCATAGAAGAACCATTTTGGGTTCCACAAAGCACCATTCAGTCAAAGGTTCTTTGAAGAACCATCTTTTTCTTAAAACCTTTCGCCACAAAGAACCTTTTGTGAAACAGATGTTGAAGGTTCTTTATGGAACCATTTAAACAAAAAAGATTCTTCTATGGCATCGTTAAGCACCTTTATTTTTAAGAGGGTACTTTTAAGATGCATTAAATTGATCAAAAGTGACAGTAAAAAAGCAAATCAGCATATTAGAATCATGTGATAGACCGGAGTAATGCTGAAAATTCAGCTTTGTGTCACAGGAATAAATAATATTTCACAATTTTGCTGTTTTTACTGTTTTTTTTTTTTTTGGTCAAATAAATGCAGCCTTGGCGAGCAGAAGAAGCTAGTAACATATATGCAATATAGTGTTCCTTGAATATTATCCTTGAATTGCAATGAATGCAGGTTGTGTCCAAACTTTAAAAACGGCAAAATTGTTGCTTTTGGTCTTTTTTTGAGTTTGTCACTCCTTTTGCATTCCACCAAAGAAAGTCATGACATGAGGATGAGTGAATGATGACAGAAATGTTATATTTGGTCAAACTGTTCCTGTAAATGGTAGCCTGTTTAGCTCATACTCCACTGTTCAAATGAGTCAGGATGATTTGTTTCTTTTTTGAAAGAAGTGAATACTTTTTTATCAAGTAAGCACTGAATAAATTGAGCAAAAGTGACAGTAAAACAGCAAATCAGTATATTAGAATGATTATCATGTGACAGACTGGAGTAATGATGCTGAAAATTCAGCTTTGTGTCACAGGAATAAATTACATTTTTCAACATATTCAAATAAAAAACAGTTATTTGAAATTGTAATAATATTTCACAATTTTGCTGTTTTTACTGCATTTTTTGGCCAAATAAATGCAGCCTTGGTGAGCAGAAGAAGCTAGTAGCATATATGCAATATAGTGTTCCTTAAATATTATCCTTGAATTGCAGTGAATGCAGGTAGTGACCAAACTTTAAAAATGGCAGAAATTGTACTTTTGGTCTTTTTTTGAGCTTGTCACTCCTTTTGTATTCCACCGAAGAAAGTCATGACATGAGGATGAGTGAATGATGACAGAAATGTTATATTTGGTTAAACTGTTCCTGTAAATGTGAGCCTGTTTAGCTCATACTCCACCGTTCAAAAGGTTTTTTCCTTTTTGAAAGAAATAATACTTTTTATCAAGCAAGCATGCATTAAATTAATCAAAAGTGACAGTAAAACAGCAAATCAGGATATTAGAATGATTTCTGAAAAATCATGTGACAGACTGGAATAATGATACTGAACATTCAGGTTTGCGTCACAGGAAAAAATTACATTTTACAACATATTCAAATAAAAAAAAAAGAGTTATTTGAAATTATAATAATATTTTATAATTTGCTGTTTTTACTTTAATTTTGGTCAAATAAATGCAGCCTTGGTGAGCAGAAGAAACTAGTAGCATATATGCAATGTAGTGTTCCTTAAATATGATCCCTGAATTATGGAGTGCTGTGAAAGGATGTCAGTTTAAACCCCACAAGGGATGATCCATCACTATTGTGCCTCTAAGCTAAACACTTAACCTCATGTTACTCCAGAGGAACCATCCCTGTAATAAGTGTACTGTAGGTTTCTCTGGATACAAGCTGCAGTGCAGGTGCAGTGAACCGTTTAAACACATGCCTGTAGTGCTACTAACAAACCGGTGAACCAGTAAAGCTGACATGGTCTGAAAGTGAGAGGAAAGCTGTATGCGCGATCAGGTCTGTCTGTGCTTGACCCAGCGCAGCTGCCATAGAGGCCTGAGGATGTTTTGTGAGCACATTCATTCATCGCTTATCCCCAGACGTCTCTACACCCGTCCCATCATCATGACATCATCAGGGTGTTCCACACCCACAGTCACTCACTCAGCGTAACGTGAGATGCACATGTGACATTAATGGATTGTCCTACCTCACTCAACAGCAGACAGGAAATCACTGTCTGAGATGAGCAGCATGTCTGTGTCTTCTGACCTAGACTTGCTGAAAGAAGAGATTGTATTTTCTCAATGCACCTTTCTGATTAAATAATGGGTGAATAAATACATTCGTGAAAATGCAATAAAGAAATGTTAACGTACACAGCCACTGTGTTGCTATGCAGTTGCTAAGGTACTATCAATGGCTTTGTGTGTGTCACTGTGCAGTTGCAGTGAACTTTACTGTAGTAGCTGTAAAAAATTGTTTTTAGTGTGTTGTTATGCAGTTGCTAGTGTGTTCTGGGTGCAGTTGCTTAGATATTCTGAATGACTTTCGTTGCATTGTTGATATGTGGTTTCTGGGATGTTCTGGATGGTTGCCAGGGTGTTACTATGCAGTTGCTTAGCTATTCTGAGTGACTTTCTTTGCATTGGTAATATGCTGTTTTTAGAATGTTCTGGGTGGTTGCCAAGGTGTTGCTATGCATTTGCTTAAGTGTGCTGAATGCCTCTTCATTGTTTTCTAGTGTATTGTGGATGGTTCCCAAGGTGTTGCTGTGCAGTTGCTTAGATATTCTGAATGACTTTGTTTGCATTGTTGATATGTGGTTTCTAGGATGTTCTGGGTGGTGACCAGGGTGTTGCTATACAGTTGTTAAAGTGTTCTGAATAACTTTCTGTGGTTTCTATGGTATTGTGGATGGTTGCCAAGGTGTTGTTATGCAGTTGCTTAGATATTCTGAGTGACATTCTTTGCATTGGTAATATGCTGTTTCTAGAATGTTCTGGGTGGTTTCCAAGGTGTTGCTATGCAGTTGCTTAGCTATTCTGAGTGACTTTCTTTGCATTGGTAATATGCTGTTTTTAGAATGTTCTGGGTGGTTGCCAAGGTGTTTATATGCTTTTGCTAAAGTGTGCTGAATGCCTCTTCATTGTTTTCTAGGGTATTCTGGGTGGTTGCCAAGTTGTTGCTATGCAGTTGCTTATATATTCTGAGTGACTTTCTTTGCATCGTTGATATGTGGTTTCTAGGGTGTTCTGGGTGGTTTGCCAGGGTGTTGCTATGCAGTTGTTAAAGTGTTCTGAATAACTTTCTGTGGTTTCTATGGTATTGTGGATGGTTGCCAGGGTGTTGCTATGCAGTTGCTTAGATATTCTGAGTGACATTCTTTGCATTGGTAATATGCTGTTTCTAGAATGTTCTGGGTGGTTTCCAAGGTGTTGCTATGCAGTTGCTTAGCTATTCTGAGTGACTTTCTTTGCATTGGTAATATACTGTTTTTAGAATGTTCTGGGTGGTTGCCAAGGTGTTGCTATGCTTTTGCTAAAGTGTGCTGAATGCCTCTTCATTGTTTTCTAGGGTATTCTGGGTGGTTGCCAAGTTGTTGCTATGCAGTTGCTTATATATTCTGAGTGACTTTCTTTGCATCGTTGATATGTGGTTTCTAGGGTGTTCTGGGTGGTTTGCCAGGGTGTTGCTATGCAGTTGTTAAAGTGTTCTGAATAACTTTCTGTGGTTTTTAGTGTATTGTGAATGGTTGCCAAGGTGTTGCTATGCAGTTGCTTAGATATTCTGAATGACTTTCTTTGCATTGTTGGTGGTTTCTAGAATGTTCTGGGTGGTTGCCAGGGTGTTGCTATGCAGTTGTTAAAGTGTTCTGAATAACTTTCTGTGGTTTCTAGGGTATTGTGCATGGTTGCCAAGGTGTTGCTATGCAGTTGTTAAAGTGTTCTGAATGCCTTTCTGTGGTTTCTAGGGTATTCTGGGTGGTAACCAAGGTGTTATTATGCGTTTGCTTAGATATTCTGAATGACCTACTTTGCATTGTTGATATGTGGTTTCTAGGATGTTCTGGGTGATTGCCAAGGTGTTGCTATGCAGTTTCTAAAGTATTCTGAATGCCTGTGTGCTGCTATGTTGTTTGGTGTTCTGGGTGGTTTCCAAGGTGTGGCTATGCAGTTATTAAGGTGATTTAAAAGGCTTTATGTGCGTTGCTGAGGGGTTACTAGGGTGTTCTCAGTGGTTACTCAGGTGTTGTTATGTAATTGCTGAATGCCATAGTTTTATGAACATCTTTCTGTGCATTGCTAGGTTTCTGGGATGCTCTGGGTGGTTGTCAGGGTGTTGCTATGCAGTTGCTTAAGTATTCTTAATGCCTGTCTATGTGTTGCTATGTAGCTGTTGTGTTCTGGGAGGTTTCCAAGATGATGCTATGCAGGTGATATAAATGGCATTGTGTGCATTGCTGTGGGGTTACTAGGGTGTTCTTGGTGGTTGCCGGGGTGTTGTCATGCAGTTGCTAAGGTGTTTTGAGTATGTGATCAAACTACGTAAAATGAAAGCTGTTTCTTTTGACAAGTTTAATGGCTGGTTTCTTTGATGCTCTGATCGTATTAGAGTTCCTCAAACAAAATTGATTAAACACAATACAGATATGGGCCTGTGTCTGGTGAGGGTCGCCCCAGGTGGCACTCAGGGATGGCAGCTGGACAGTGAGAGGGTGTTGTTCTGTGTTAGGAGGGGCGACCAAGGCTATTGTATCATTGAAGGACATCTGTTCTGCTCTATTCAGCAGACCCCCTCTGGACCCCCCACCCCCCACCAGCACACTCATCATCTATATGCATGACCAGACCCCCACCAACACCCCAATGGGGCAAATCATGCTTAATATGAAGATGTTTATTAGTAGTGTTCGCTCAGACATCACTAGTACTGTTGCTCAAATTAGGGTTAGTGTTCTGAATGAACCCCAGACCTTTACCTCTAACCCTAACTGAACTGCACAGGCCAGTGTTTCATTTAGAGAATGAGAAAGTCTAGTTTGAAGATGTTCAGTCACACACATATTCACAGATCTGATCCCACAGGCTTTTGATGTCATCAGTATGAGCACATGCATGTAATATTACAAATTAGGTGTGAATTTTATGATGCATTTAGTAATTAAGCTTTTAATGCATTTAAGCTTACATTCATTAACTTGTGGTTCATTACAGTCTAATGATCTAAGCATAAAAATAGAATCAAATGAGATTATGTTATGTGAGAGAAAGTCACTGAATTGTGTCAGATGAACAATTAATTGTGATATCAGGTGTTAGGATGAAGGAATTACATTGTGAAATTGTGTGTGTATGTGAATGATTTTACTGCTGCTGTGCATGGAGAGAAATCTTTGAGTGTTTGTCTTTCACAACACTGGCGCCCCCTGGTGGAATTTATATATAAATGAATGGAATTTGTATATGAAAGAAGTCTGTTTTGCTCATCAAGTCTGATGAGTTTATTTATTTGAACAAAAATACAGTAAAATCAGTAATATTGTGAAATATTATTACAATTTATGTAAAATAGCTGTTTGTATTTGAAGATGTAATTTATTCCTGTAATGCAAAGTTTATTACTTCAGTCTTCAGTGTCACATGATCCTTCAGAAATCATTCTAATATGCTGATTTGCTGCTTAAGAAACATTTCTGATTATTGAAAACAGCTGTACTGCTCAGTGTTTTTTGGAATCCTTAATAGTTTTTTTTTTTTTTTCAGGATTTTTTGATAAATGGAATGTTCAAAAGAACAGCGTTTATTTAAAATACAAATCTTTTGTAACATTCTGAATGTTTTACTGTCACCTTTGATCAATTTAATCAGTCTTTGCTAAATAAAACTATTAATTTCATTGAAAAAAAATCATGTATCATCATGGCATCTGAAAATAATGCTATAGTAAAGGTCAGGCTGCTGTGCAGTAGTCTGTAGAAAAGCTGTGCCAGTCTGGCAAGGTCTGTTGGGAAGGGTGTGGCTGCCATCTTTCTAAATGTGTCTTGCTCCCTAAAACACACACACACACAGAAATCCCTGCACCTCAGAACCGTCTGTGGAAAAAAAGAGGGGGAGGAATGAACGACTAAATGAATGAGTGTTTTTAGTCCCGTTTTCAGCTGCCCCCCTCCTTCCTGTCTAAAATTGCTTCCATGCTTTTTTTTCCCTTTACGTCTTTTGGTTTCTCTCGCTCGCTCTTTCTCACTCACTACCTTCTTTTGTCAGTCTTTCATTCAGTCATGTGGGGATTCCTCTGCCTGCCTGTCTGAACACGGCGCGCTGGGATGTGCCGTGGGCAAGAGACAGAAGAGACAGAAAACAGGGAAAAGAAAAGCAGAGAGGGTTTATAGAGGCAGAGAGTGATAAACTGAGGGTCACGCAGGTTTAAAGAGGGACGGCACACATTTCAGGATGGACACCATGATGCTGCAGGAGAAACTGGTGGAGAAACTTTTGTGTCCCCGAACCAGAACCACCCGACAGAAGGTTCGCTGTTTATGTCTTGAAATATATATGTATATATAGATATGAGTACAACACTTTAAATCAGTACAACACTTTAACAACCGCATAGCAACGCCCTAGAATTGTGGCAGTGACTTCTTCTTTCACACTTTACTTGAAACCTTTATATATAACGCAGTATAAAAGTATTTGTAAAGCATTAATTATGCCTTGTAATACACCTTTTAAATGCATTCTGTGATCTCCTGAATAATTGCAACCATGTTTAAAATGTATTATAAAACTTGTCTATTCATTGTTACACCTTTAGAAAGTATGATGTGTGAAAGCCTGTTTCTGCCACAGACAAAAAATAAAATAAAATAAAATGAGGTAATTCTGACGTTTTATCTCACAATTCAGAGTTTATGTATCACTATATGTGAACCTGGACCACAAAACCAGTCATAAGTAGGATGGTTATATTTGTAGCAATAGCCAACAATACATTGTATGGGTTAAAATGATCAATTATTCTTTTATGTCAATAATCATTAGGATATTAAGTAAAGATCATATTCCATGAAGATATTTTGTACATTTTCTACCGTAAATATATCAAAACTTAATTTTTGATTAGTAATATGTATTGCCAAGAACTTAATTTGGACAACTTTAAAGGTGATTTTCTCAATATTTTCATTTTTTTGCACCCTCAGATTCCAGATTTTCAAATAGTTGTATCTCGGCCAAATATTGTCCTATCCTAACAAACCATACATCAGTGGAAAGCTTATTTATATAGGTGATGTATAAATCTCAGAAAAAATGGACCCTTATGACTGGTTTTGTGGTCCAGAGTCACATATGGACCTAAGAGTCTGAAATAAAGGAATGATGATGACAATGAAATGGACTATTTATTTTAAAATATAAACTGAGAATTGCAAGGAAGTCAGAATTGTGAGATATACACTTGCAAATGCAAGAAAAAACAGAGTTGCAAGATATAAACTCAGAACTGTGAGAAAAGTGGAATTCTGAGGGGTTTTTCTCTCAGAACTGCAAAAAAGACTGAATCGTGAAATATAAACTCAGATTTGCAGGATAAAAGTCTGAACTGTGAGATAAAAAGTCGCAATTAAATTTTTAAGTTCTTTTGCATGATAAACCAATTTTTAGATGCCACAAGGAATCTGAAAATATTATAATGCATTTTAACTTTAAAGCTGCTCACCAAGCCTGCATTTATTTGATCCAAAATACAGCAACAGCAGTAATATTGTAAAATATAATAATAATAATAATAATAATAATAATAATAATAACAAATTAAATAGAAATAATAATAAAAAGCCTTTGTAGTGTTATACACGATACCATTCAAAAGCTCATTATTTTTTATTTTTTAATTTTCTGGGAAAGAAATTATAGAAATTAACGTTTATATTTAGCAAGGATGCTTTAAATTGATCAAAAGTGATGATACAGACATTTACAATGTTACAATGTTCTTTTGAACTTTCCATTCATCACAGAAACCTGAAAAAAATTCTACTGCTGTTTTTTAACATAATAATAATAAAAAAATGTTTTTTGAGCAGCAAATCAGAATATTAGAATGATTTGTGAAGGATCATGAGACTGGAGTAATGATGCTAAAAATTCAGCTTTGAAATCACAGGAATAAATTACATTTTAAAATATATTCAAAAAGAAAACAGATATTTTAAATAGTAAAAATATTTTAAAATTTGACTTTTTGTTGTACTTTGGATCAAATAAATGTAGGCTTGGTGAGCAGAAGAAACTTCTTTAAAAAACATTAAAAACCTTACTGTTCAAATACTTTTGACTAGTAGTGTAAATACCTTTATAATGCATTATACATGTGTCACCAGTTTTTCTTCAGAAAATGTAAAACTCTAGTTGAGTACACATGCATCTTTATTCCTCTTCTCTTTCACACTGTACTCATGTGGTGAGATACGGCAGGGTTTCTCTTTTCTAGGATGATGGACGGCGGAAACACACACGACGGGTTGTGAGATGCTCTGGCAGTCAGATGAGTTGAGTTTGGCCAAAGTTTGAGTGTGTTAAAAGGCCTTTTCAGCTTATGTAAATATGGCTTCTGTGTGTGTGTATAAAGTCACTCGGTCTGGCCTGGACGCTGAGCTGGTTCTGCTGTCGGGTTTAATAGTTTTTTGCTTCCCGTCAGTAATTTCTGTGTTCTCAGTGTCAGTTTGAGCAGTTATGAGTGCTGAGCGGTTTCCGGCACAGTTGGTGGATCTGCAGGAGACTCAATACTACTGGGCTTTTCATTCTCTGCTATTTTTATTCTGCCAGTCTGATGATTCACAGAAGTTCGGTCTTAAAGGGACAGTTCACCCAATAATCCTTCAAGACCTACAAACCTTCTTTCTTCCATAAAATGCAAACAGAATATACAGAATGTTAATGTTTTGACTTGTGTGTTTCAGGACAAGCAATATGTTGGCTTCGCTACGCTTCCTAATCAGGTGCACAGGAAGTCGGTGAAGAAGGGCTTTGACTTCACTCTGATGGTGGCAGGTATGTCTGAAATCCTCACTATAGTATGCCTCACTGACTTCATGCTCATCTTTGTCATTAACAAGAGCATTGTGTGTGTTTTAGGTGAATCTGGATTGGGAAAGTCTACTCTAGTTAACAGCCTCTTCCTCACAGATCTCTATAAAGACAGAAAATTACTAAACGCTGAAGGTAAGAATTGTCTTAAAGGAACAGTACACAATTATATTGTTATGTAAGAATACAATATTCACCGTTTAAAAGTTTGGGGCCTTTTTTTTTTTTTTTTTAAAGAAATTAATATTTTAATTGAGCTTGAGCTCATTAAATTGATCAAAAGTGACAATAAAGACATTTATATAGTTACAAAAGACATAAAACTGTTCCTTTGAAATTTCTATTGATGAATTTAAAAAAAGTTTGGTTTTCACAAAAATATGAAGCAGCACAGCTATTTTCAACATTAAAAAATTTTCTTGAGCAGCGAATCAGCATATTAGAATGATTTCTGGAAGATCATGTGACACTGAAGACTGGAGTAATGATGCTGAAAATTCAGCTTTACATCACAGGAATAAATTACATTTTAAAATATATTCACATAGAAAACAGTTAATTTAAATTGTAATAATATTTCACAATATTGCTAATTTAATTGTACTTCTGAATGAATGGGTACAGCTTTGGTAAGCAGAAGAGACTAAAAAAAACAAAATTGAATGCTATATTGTGTGTTTCCTGTAACAGAGCGTATTAATCAGACGGTTGAGATCACCAAACACACGGTTGACATCGAGGAGAAAGGAGTCAAACTCAAACTCACCATTGTGGACACGCCGGGATTTGGAGACGCAGTCAATAACAATGAATGGTGAGAATTCAGCCGTTCCCAGCATCCCATGAGCACAATTACGAAACTAATAGTTGCGTTCGTAGATGCTGATTGCTCAATACGGCATTTTATGAAAGCAAAGAGACCTTTAGTCATGTCTGTATACACAATACAGCAGTACTGAGAGCCTGAGCGGTTTCCCAAACTGGGTGTTTGTGAGTTGATATAAATCTAATAATTAATTAAATCATACAAATAAAGCAAATAAATAAATAAACTAAAATAAATGTGAAGTAAATAAATAAATCATTTTAAAATAAAAACAATACTAGAAATATGAAATATTTTGTTTGCATGCATCTCATGTGACCATTAACTGATATTAGAGAATTGTGCACATGTGAATGTGTTGTTAAGTGATTGACATATTAACTTCTCAGGGTGACTTTGAGGTCAAAGTAGTTAAAAAAGCCTTAGGGTGTTATTGTATACAATTCTGTCATTCTGAAAAGTGTGTGTTTGTGTGTGTGTTTGCAGTTGGAAGCCCATCACAGACTACATCGACCAGCAGTTTGAGCAGTACTTCAGAGACGAAAGTGGGCTGAACAGAAAGAACATACTAGACAACAGAGTGCACTGCTGCCTGTACTTCATCCCGCCGTTTGGACATGGGTACGAGCGGGTGTAACGAGTCATGTGCATCATCTTTACATTTGCATAATCAACCTCAGACCATCCAAGATGTAGATGAGTTTGTATCTTCATCAGTTATGGAGAAATGTAGCATTGCATCACTTGCTCACCAATGGATAGTGAATGGGTGCCGTCAGAATGAGAGTCCAAACAGCTGCTAAAAACATCACAATAATCACAAGTCATCCACACCACTCCAGTACATCAATTAACATCTTGTGAAATAAAAAGCTGCATGTTTGTAAGAAATCAATCCATGTTTTTAAATTCAAACTGTTGCTTCTGAGTACATAATCTATAATATTGGTTTCACTATTATAAAGTTTGTCTTGTCTGAATCAGGTGAGAAATATGCACAGATCGAACACCGTTTAAAAGCCAAAACAGTTCTTAACAAGCATGTTTGTGGATTTTGATGTGAGAGGAAACAGGATATGGACTTATTCACTGGAGGAAGTGTTAAAATGGAGTATTGACTCATATTTTGGTCAGAAGTAAGGGTTTGAAGTTAAAAACATCTTAATGATGGATTTGTTTCTTACAAACATGAAACTTTTCACTTTACAAGATGTTAACTGATGGACTGGAGTGGTGTGGATTACTTGTAAATCATTGTGATGTTTTTATCAGCTGTTTGGACTCTCATTTTGACGGCACCCATTCACTGCAAAGGATCCATTGGTGAGCAAGTGATGCAATGCTACATTTCTTCAAATCTGATGGAGAAACAAACTCATCTATATCTCGAATGGCCTGAGGGTGAACACATTTTCAGCAAATTGAACTAAAGGTGAACTATTTCTTTAACAAACCTGACACTGACTCTCAAATGTGAATTTATGACATCATATTTCATATAATTCTTAACTATGAATGTGTTAAAAGTAAAAAGATTTGACTTTGAGGTCTTGATCCATGGACAATTAAAGAAGTCCACTTCCAGAACAAAAATTTATTTAATTTACTCACCCTCTTGTCCTCTGAGATGTTCCAGTCTGTTTTTCTTTAGTCGATAAGAAATTATGTTTCTTGAGGAAAACATTTCAGGATTTCCTTCCACATAGTGGACTTCTATGGTGCCTGTGAGTTTGAACTTCCAAAATTCAGTTTAAATGCACCTTCAAAGGGCCCTAAACGGAAGGGTCTTATCTAGCGAAACAATCGGTTATTTATTTTTTTTAAATTACAATTTATATAATTTTTAACCTCAAATGCTCGTCTTGTATAGCTTTGCGTGAACTCTGTGCACTCCAGTTCAATACACACCCTAACAAAAGTCTTGTCGCCTATCCAAGTTGTACGAACAACAAATAATAACTTGACTTCTAGTTGATCATTTGGAATCAGAGGTGGCTTATATGAAAGGCAAAGGCCTCTATGCTTATTTTACCAAAATAAAATCTTATAATGCCGTGAATTTTAATTATTTAATTAGGACAGAAAGGTCAGACTTTGATTAGACAAAGTCTTGTCACATCTTTAAAGGATTCAACCAATCACAGATTAGAGTGTCACCTGTGACAAATACTGTAATTAACACATTCCCAGGTGTGTAGAAGAAGAACCCAACCTTCATTTGAAATGCATCCTGACGTGACAGCATGCCAAAGATTCAACCACAGACCAAAGTGCTGATCATCAAGAGCCTGAAGACCAAGTCTCCTGCTGAGGTGGCAGACATCTTTAATGTATCTAAATGTCAAGTGGAGAGGATAAGGAAAAGATTTGAAGAAACTGGTGAAGTTCATGACAGGCCCAGGTCAGGCAGACCCCATAAGACAACTGTTCGAGAGGGCCGTTTGTTGGTTCGACAGTCCAGGGCCAGCCCTTTTTCAACTGCAGCAGAGCTACATAACAACTGGTCACCAGAAACCCCTGTATCTACAAGAACAGTCTGTCGAATTCTCTCACGCAGTGGTTTCAATGGCTGAATTAGTGCTCGGAAACCAGCCTTAAACAGAAGACAACTAAAAAATCGTGTTGCATTTGCCAAGGCCCACAGCTTGCAGAAAGGATGGACTGTGGAAAAGTGGCAGAAGGTTGATTTTTCCGATGAATCATCTATTGAACTGCATCCCAATCGTCGCAAATACTGCAGAAGACCTACTGGAACCCGCATGAACCCAAGATTCACACATCGGTGGAGGAAAAATCATGGTTTGGGGTTACATTCAGTACGAGAGATCTGCAGAGTGGATGGCAACATCAACAGCCTGAGGTATCAAGACATTCTTGCTTCCCATTACATTCCAAACCACAGGAGAGGGCAAATTCTTCAGCAGGATGGCGCTCCTCCTCATACTTCAGCCTCCACATCAAAGTTCCTGAAAGCAAAGAAGGTCAAGGTGCTCCAGGATTGGCCAGCCCAGTCACCAGACATGAACATTATTGAACATGTCTGGGGTAAGATGTAGGAGGCATTGAAGATGAAACCAAAGAATCTTGATGAACTCTGGGAGTCCTGCAAGAATGCTTTCTTTGCCATTCCAGATGACTTTATTAATAAGTTATTTACACAATATTAATTATTTTTCCACTGCACCATGACTTTATGTTCTGTACTGTAGATTATTTCTGTTAAGTGACAAGACTTTTGTTTAAGCCAAGTCTGACCTTTCTGTCCTAATTAAATAATTAAAAATCAAGGCATGATAAGATTTTATTTTGGTAAAATAAGCGTAATCTAGAGGCCTTTGCCTTTCATATAAGCCACTTCTGATTCCAAATGATCAACTAGAAGTCAAGTTATTATTTGTTGTTCCTACAACTTGGATAGGCGACAAGACTTTTGTCAGGGTGTGTACAGTTAGGGTATGTCGAAAAACTCCCATCTCGTTGAACCGTCACAGAGAGGCACAAAATCACTTTCCAGAACATTTTCTTTCAGCATTCCTGGCTGGTGGAATGATCTTCCCACTCCTGTCCAGATTGCCAACTCCCTGACAATTTTCAAGCGACTGCTGAAAACTCATCTTTTTTGACACTATTTCACTTTGAAAAACAAAACAACCATTTGTTCTACTCTTTTCTTATTCTTCCCTTTCTAGCTTGTACTTATCTGAACAATGCCTGATATTTGGTATTATGAGCATTCCTATGTCGATTTGCCTCTTTAGGATGAATCGCTTGATGTATTCCCCACTTGTAAGTCGCTGTGGATAAAAGCGTCTGTCGAATGAATAAATGTAAATGTAAATGTAAATCTCATTTTCTCCTCCAACTTCAAATGCATCCTACATCGCTGCAAAAGTACCGACCCAGTGTTTACAAAGCGAACGTGCAAAGAAGGTCAAACGCCCTTTACAAAAAAAGGTAAAACAGTGACGTAGGACAATTTTGAAGTTGGAGGAAAACAACGAGCCGGAAGTTTTTCGACATACCCTAACTGTATTGACCAAGATTACACAGACTACACATGCACATCTCAGAGCTAGACAAGACAAGCATTTGAGGTTAAAAAAGTATATAAATTGTACATTGTTTTAGAAAATAACTGATCGTTTCTAGATAAGACCCTTCTTCCTTGGCTGGGATTGTTTAGAGCCATTTGAAGCTGCATTTAAACTGCATTTTGGAAGTTCAAACTTGGGGCCACCATTGAAGTCCACTATATGGAGATAATTCCTGAAATGTTTTCCTCAAGAAACATAATTTCTTATTGACTGAAGAAAGAAAGACATGAACATCTTGGTTGACAAGGGGGTGAGTAAATTATCTGTAAATTTTTGTTCTGGAAGTGGACTCCTGTAATGCATACAGTATTTAAAGGAACACTCCACTTTTTTTTGAAAATAGGCTCATTGTCCAATCCTAGCATAGCTCATTGAATCTGATTAGACCGTTAGCATCTCGCTCAAAAATGACTATATATAATGACGATATTTTTCCTATTTAAAACTTGACCCTTCTGTCGTTACATTGTGCACTAAGACTGATGGAAATTGAAAAGTTGCGATTTTATAGGCTAATATGGCTAGGAACTACACTCTCATTCTGGCGTAATAATCAAGGAACTTTGCTGCCGTACCATGGGTGCAGCAGGCGCAATGATATTACGCAGCGCCTGAAAGTGACCGGCACTAAGTTTGTGTAGATGCACAGTTGTTGCAGCCGGCAGAGTTGACGGCTGCGTAATATCATTGCGCCTACTTGCACCCGAGGTACGGCAGCAAATTTCCTTGATTATGAGAATGAATGAGAGTATAGTTCCTAGCCATATTGACCTAGAAAACCGCAACTTTTTATTTTTCGTCCATCTTTGTACACAATGTAACTACAGGAGAGTCAAGTTTTAAATAGGAAAAATATTGAAACTCAAAAATGACCAAGATGCTAACGGTCTAATCGGATTCAGTGATCTATGCTAAGCTATGCTAAAAGTGCTACCGCCAGACACAGGAGATCGGCTGAATGGATTCGAAAACGGTAAAACTCAAATGTTTTACTCTAGGGGAGTTGGAAAATTAGCCTATTTTCAAAAAAAGTGGAGTGTTCCTTTAATGCATAATAGAAGTGAATAGAAATAGAGATGGAATTGGTGTAGTGGTGAAATGCCCATGGGATCTCTATATGAACTTCATAAGCATCAGATATTCAGACTGTGTTGTTTCTTTTGTGCAGTTTGCGGCCGGTGGATGTCGAGTTCATGAAGGCTCTGCATGAGAAAGTGAACATCATTCCTCTGATCTCTAAAGCAGACTGTCTGACTCCTAATGAGGTCAAAAAGCTGAAGGACAGGGTGAGTGGACAGTATCTGCTCACGTCTCAGCAGTAAAACTGATTTTTTTTAAAGTGGTTCTGATAGAATCAGTTCTTTGGAAGTATTTATGCTGATTGTTTACTGCACATGTGCAGGTTGCACAGCATGACTGTTATCTTCATAGTGTGCATCTGTTGTCCTGCAGGTGCGAGATGAGATCGAGCGCTTCGGGATTAAAGTGTATCAGTTTCCCGAGTGTGATTCTGATGAAGAGGAAGAGTTCAAACAGATGGACAAAGAGCTGAAGGTTCAGCAAACACATCTCATAAGTCATTTTAACTAAATTTCCAAACATATCAGTTTTATCTAAATGATTTGCAATGAATTTCACTCCATTTGGATTGATTTTACCTCATGATGGACTGTATACTGCCGCCAGCAGCTGGAGGAGTGAAGCTGATGAACTGCTGCAGATGTTTTCATGAGGCACATTTATGTGTTGCAGTTCATAAATCTGATGCGGGGGCAGTGTGGATAGTAAATATTGAACGATTTATGTCATATTTGTGTGTGTGCTGTAGGAGTGCACTCCGTTTGCTGTCATTGGCAGTAATACAGTGGTGGAGGCCAGAGGTCAAAGGGTCAGAGGTCGTCTTTACCCTTGGGGCATTGTGGAAGGTCAGTGTACCTAAGCAAGGAACACTCAAAACAAGTTGACCAAAACAGACATTAACACTTGGTAAATGGATTGTACATAGTTATATTATGTTGAAATTACTACAGAATATCTAAGGTATGATGAAGGGGCTGGGTGATAAACAATACCATATCGAGATCGACAGTGGATGATAAGCTCTGGACATTTTTACTCTCATAGTTCATTTCACAAGGTTTTCACTGGTTCACTATTTCAGTTTTATGAGGTAGTTTGTCCCTATACTAACATACTGAACATTATTAGCCTAAACAGCACTACACATTGGAAAGTATGCAGTTTTTCATCATTAGCACGGTGCCTACCTGATCATATGTTCAGATCATACAGAACAACATGATGCTAGCAAATCAACTCACTGATTCAGTGAACCAGCACTGAATGTAAGACTTATTGCACAAAAATTTAAGTTACTAATGCGAGATTTTAATATTGGTTATTGTAAATGAAACTCATATTTAGGTCATGACTGTCAGTTATTTGTAAACTAAATCTGTGAGCTGTAATATGATATAAAAGTAGTATTTCTGCACAGCTATTCTCTTAAAATGTTAGAAACAAATTTGCCCCATGTGACATCTGTACATTTTATTTTATACAATTTATCACGTTTGCACTTTTTTTTTTACAATTACAAACTACTATATTGTATATTATTTCACTTGTTTGCACACTTGAATCATTAGTAACTTAAACTGATATATTAGTATATTAAACTTTGCATAATTGCATATCAATGCATATTAAATGTTTGCACTAATATTCACTATAGTGCTGAGTAATGACTAGTCTGATGAGTGCTGGCTTGAATAAATAATAAACATGGTGTAATGATCACTTTTAATACTTGAGTACATTAAAAATGAAGTGCATTTGTACTTTTACTCAGGAAAAATTCTAAATGAGTACTTAATAATTTTACTGTAGTATTTATTATTTATTGTTTATGTTATTATTTATTATTATTATTATAATTGTTTATTATTAATTATTGAGTATTTATTAGAGTATCTGTACTTTACTCAAGTGCTTCATTTATGTACTTCATCCACCACTTTGTAGTTGTTTGTGTGTTCATGACAGTGACTTTATTGCATTTCTTTGTGTGTTTTGTTCAGTGGAGAATCAGTCTCACTGCGACTTTGTGAAACTGAGGAACATGCTGATTCGCTCTCACATGCACGACCTGAAAGACGTGACGTGCGACGTGCACTATGAAAACTACAGAGCCCACTGCATCCAGGAGATGACTAGGTGTGTGACATGCACACACATAAAGTTGTTTGACAAAATTAATATTGTTTATTGAAACAACTAGCACATAAAGTAGATAAGAACACAGGGAGCTTTGCTTTTAGCTTTCTGGCAGTGTAAATAACATGCTGACCTGAGGCTGTTTGACTTTCCAGGCTAGATGTGGTTCATATAATACATGTTTGTGTGTGTGTGTGTGTGTGTGTTTCAGTAAACTTGCACAGGATAACCGTACAGACAGTCCACTACCCATCTTGCCTCTGCCGACACCAGATGTGGAGACGGAGAGACTCATTAAGATGAAGGATGAAGAGGTACAAAACAGTCGTAACTGAAATTAAAGCAGCTGTAGATTTCCATACAGTTATTAGGACACCAGTGTTATTTTAGTTTTATAGTTTTCATCAATATTTAGTTTTTTAAATTTTTAATATTCTTAATTTTTTTTTTCCATTTATTTTTTTTGTTGTTTTTTGTCATTATTTTTCATTATGTCTATTAAATAAAGAAAGAAAGAAAGAAAGAAAGAAAGAAAGATTTTTTATTATTATGATGTTTGTTTCAGCTTTAGGTATTTTTAAACTAAATGAAGTTAAACTAAATAAAAATGACAAAATGTTGAACCCACCTGAAATAAAATTAGGTTACTTTTTTAAATATATTTGATTATATTTAATTTTACTTGACATTTATTTTATTCATTTTTTTAGTTACTGTAATAACCCTGGGACATATGCTCAGTTAATTAATATTTATGGTCTCCGTAGATACATTTGCATATGGATTTATTGTTATAGATACATTGGGTGATTTAACTGGCAGTAATTATGTGCTTATTATGGCCAGTATTATAAATCTAAACAGTTTTTTTTTCATGTTTATCTTCCAACATAGCTGTTTTTCTTTCTTCATTTTTGCTCTATTTTCTTCAAATAAGGAAAAACACAAGCAATTTGTTGTAAAATACCCATACTGCAATATCAAATTTAGATTAAAAAATGCAGTATACCAGAGCAGTATAGAGCTAAAAATATTCATACATTTTTATATTTTCCATTTATTTACAGTTGTGGTAATTTTGTTGTGTTTTGAATTTTTTTTTTGTTTGTTTGTTTTCATTATGTCTAAATAAATAAAGAACTTTTTTGTTTGTTTCAGCTTTAGGTGTTTTAGTACAAGTTAAACTAAATGAAAATGACAACATGTTGAACATATACCTGAACAAATTAGGTTACTTTTTAAAATATATTTGATTATGTATCAGTTTACTTGACATTCACATTATTTCAAGTAATAATAATACACATACATATATATATATATATATATATATATATATATGTTAGTTACTGTAATAGCTATAATATCCCTGGGACATATGCTCATTTAATTAAATAATATTTATGGTCTCCGTAGATACATTTGCATGTGAATTCATTGTTATAGATAAATTGGATGATTTAATTGCCAGTAATTATCGTGCTTATTATGGCCAGTATTATAAATCTATACTGATATGTATGGTTTTTTCATGTTTATCTTCCAACATAGGTGTTTGTCTTCATTTTTGCTTTATATTCTTCAAAAAAAGGAAAAACACAAGCAATTTGTTGTACAGTACCCACACTGCATAATCAAATTTACACTACCGTTCAAAAGTTTGGGGTCAGTAAGACTTGTAATAGTCTTTAAAGTAGTCTCTTATGCTCATCAAGGCTGCATTTATTTGATTAAAATATAGAAAAAAAACAGTAATATTGCAAAATGTTTTTACAATATAAAATAATGTTTTTTATTTTAACATACTTTAAAATAGAATTTATTCCTGTGATGAAAAGCTGAATTTTTATCAGCTGTTACTCCAGTCTTAAGTGTCACATGATCCTTCAGAAATCATTCTAATATGCGGATTTATTATTAGAATGATCAATGTTGGATAATATCAACAGTTGTGCTGCCAAATATTTTTTGGAACCTGTAATTTTTTTTTTTCAGGATTCTTTCATGAATAACAAGTTTAAAAAGTACAGTGTTTATTCAAAATATAAATATTTTATAACAATGTAAATTATTTATTATTAACTTTTAATAAACTTTTAATTATTAACTTAATACATCCTTGGTGAATAAAAGTATTAATTTCTTAAAAAAAAAAAAGAAAAAAAGAAACAATAAAAATGTACTGACCCCAAACTTGAACGGTAGTGTAGATCAAAAAAGTCAGTAAACCAGAGCAGTATACAGCTACGGAAGTGAAATATTAAAATTGCACTACTGTTCAAAATTTGTGGTTAAACAAATATACAAAAACATTTTAAAAATACAGTAAAAACAGTAAAATTGTAAAATATTATTACAATTTAAAATAATTGTTTTCTATGTGAATGTATGTTAACATGTAATTTATTCCTGTGATCAAAGCTGAATTTTCAGCATCATTACTCCAGTCTTCACTGTCACATGATCTTTAAGAAATCATTCTAATATGCTGATTTGCAGCTCAAGAAGCATTTTTGATTATTATCAATGTTGAAAACAGTTGTTTTTCATTATATTTTTGTGGAATTGATGATGCATTTTATTTTTCAGGGTTCTTCTGTCAAAAGAAAGTTCAGAAAAACAGCATTTATTTTAAACAGAAATACTTTGCAACATTATAAATGCACACTTTTGAACAATTGAATTCATCCTTGCTGAATAAAACATAAATAAATAAAATTTTGATGATAAAAAGCCATGTTGGTGTTCTAATTGTGCATTTCATTTTTTTCACTAATGACATTTTCCTGTCGTTTTGTGCAGCTGAAGAGAATGCAGGAGATGCTGGAAAAGATGCAACAACAGATGCACGAGAAAGACCAGTGATGCTGATACACACACACACACACACACTACAGCCCTCACAGCAGCCCTCAGATGTGAATGCATTTAAACGAAACTGTACAAATATCATATCTACGGGTCTGACCCTCAGATCCGCTCTGTTCATCTGCTCGGTGCTTCTGTCTGCCTGGATCAAATACAGTGCCGCTGTCATGTGATTTATCATGAACGTGCATAAACCAGTCTAACTTAAATTCACTTCTGAAGGTATTTAATTTATATCAACTTTTTATTTGCTTAGCGTAAGACGACTGAGCGTGTGAGTACTGAAACAGTGCAGGGGTTAATGGACGTGTGTGTGTGCATTTTGGAGAGACAGTGACTTACTTTTCCTGAATTTATTGGCGGTTTTGATTTTTCTAGTGCTTGAACTCAGTGAATGTGAACATACAGTACGGCTCTAGTAACTGTTACCAATAAACATCCTCAGTTCAGATGGCTGGTTTTTGCTTGTTTTGTAACAATAATAATCAGAATAAAATCTATTCCGTTATTATGAGTGTTAACGGCCTTTAATAATTTAATAATTTATATTATTATGTCAATTGTTTATGTAAATCTTGAAGTAAAGCTTGCTAATAAATGTGAATAATTTATCCGTTGTCAGTGTTGTTTGTTCACTGTAGTTTCCTATCTGTATGATTGATCAGCATTCTGATACACAAATTCAAACATTTGAAAAATATTCAAATATTTGAAAAAAATTGAATTTGAAAAATCTGAAGGAATGTTTTTGTTAGGCCTTTTTTTTGGCAAGTCAGTAGATTTTTTTTTTCTTTTTTTTCCTGTGTAATTCTGTTTAAATGCATAATGTGAACTGTGGTGTAGTTTTCCTGTCTGTTTCAGATACTGGATGATTCCTGTGCTCTTCGTTCACCGGCTGTTACTGGGAATTTAACTGAGCGCAAAGGAAAAGCGGTTTTCGGATGTCCCAGTATCAGAGAGTGAAAGTGCGGCCCACTTCCTGTCACATATTCCTCTGAGGGGGCGGCGTTAAGGTAGTTTTATCAGTGTGGCCCAGCTGTGTTCGATGCTGCAGTCTTAACGCTCCTTCAGACTGATACTGACACACAGACACGCTAGTGACACTGGTAAGAACTTAAAATTCATCTCATATTTAAACAAATTACACAATATATGCATTAGTTCTGTGACTTAAATATGACTTATTCTTGTTTTGTTTTTTTTAGCTGGTAATTAAATATTATTCAATTATTCAGTCCAATGTTGTTAATCTGTTTCTGCTCACCACCCATTGGGAACCTCCGTGAACTAAAGGGGTGGTAAACACCCCATATTTACTAAATCATCCATGCTATTGATTAAAATGAGATATTTAAGTAAAATAAGAAAGAAATAAGACGAGGTTCATATATGGTTTTCTTCCAGTTGTCAAATGTTGAGGAATGTGTAACTTTTTGTGATAAAACAAAATAAAAGAGAGCTAAATATAAAATAAAAGAGCTTTTACTGCAAATTGTGCTTACACACACAAGGAATTTTCCATGGTAAATAAAGCTTCTGGTGGACACATCCAATTATAATAACAGGTAAAAAAGAAAGTAAAAAAATAAAAGCATAAAAAAAAGTACTACTGCTACTAAAAAATAAAAATAAAAAAATAGCAATGTGCTGAAGAGGTAGTGTGTACAGTTCATGTAAATAAATGATTTAAAAAAATACAATAAAATAATCAAATTAATATTAAAATTAAAATACAATAATAAATAAAATAAAAAAATAAAAAAAATAAAATAAAATACTGTGGTGACATTATATAAACCATTGTATATAACATTGCATTTATCAATTTAAAACATGTTAAAAACATAATGACATCATTGTAAATGCCAAAAAACATATTAGCATTAATTAATTATATTTAATTATAAATAGATAAATAATTAAATAAAACATTATAAAGACACCACTGGGCTGAGAGTGAATTAAGTACTAAAACAAAAATCGCAATGTGCTGAAGAGATAGCAGTTTGTACAGTTCATGTAAATAAATTATAAAAATTATTTAAAAATTAATTAAATTAAATTAAAAAATACATTGAAATAATGAAATTAAATTAAATTAAAAAAATACAATCAAATAATAAATTAAATTAAATTAAATTAATAAAAAATACAATAATAAATAAAATAAAATAAAAACAAATACTGTGGTGACATTTATCATTTAAAAAACATTTTACTGCTCCATGTGTTAAAAACACCTTGACATCATTGTACATGCCAAAAAACTTGATATTGCAGTGATTGTTAGTACTAATTAATTATATTTAATTATAAAACATAATAAAAATGCCACTAGGCTGAGAGTGCATAAAGTATTAAAAAATGCAATGTGCTGAAGAGGTAGAAATGTGTACAGTTCATGTAAATAAATGATAAAATAATAATAAAAATGAATAAATTAAATTAATTAAACAAAGCAATAAATAAAAAATAAAATAAAATAAAGTAAAATAAAATAAAATAAACTATTGTGGTAACACTTTATATACCATTGTATATACCATTGCATTTCTTATTTAAAAAACATTTAAAAACACATGACATCATTTTACATGCCAAAAAAACATGATATTGTTAGCATTAATTAATTATATTTAATTATAAAGAAATCATTAAAAAAACATCATGAAGACACCACTAGGCTGAGAGTGAATAAAGTGCTAAAAAAAATGCAATGTATGGAAGAGGTGTGTACAGTTCATGTAAATAAATGATAAAAAAAAAAAAAATAATAATAAAATGAAATAAAATAATAAATTAAATTAATTAAATAATAAATAATAAAATAAAATACTGTGGAGACACTATAATATACCATTGCATTTATTATTTAAAAACATTTTAAAACATAATGTGTTAAAAACATTATGACATCATTGTACATGCCAAAAAACATGATTTGCAGTGATTGTTAGCATTAGTTAAATATATTTAACTAAAAACAAATATTATCATCAAATAAAATTTTGTTGTAATTTTGCAGTTCAGTTTCAGTGTAAAAATGGGCTTTAGATTCAAAAGTATTTTGTTTTTTCCTCTACATTGGGACCATAAAATATTTGTATCATACTGGTACTTTTTTTTTTTTTTTATCTTTGTCGTCTTTGCTTCCTTTGCTTCCTCCTGAAATTCCAGATAAGCGTAAACATCTCTGTCTATTCAATTTTGCACTCCATACATGGAACCACCAAATACTCAGATGTCACTGCATTGTGACAAAATGCCATTTGTTGCACACATCATTCACTGCTGAATGGATCAGGATGTTGATGGTGATTTTGTGTCTCTGCAGTGTGTGTGTGCTGGTATGTGGTGTGTAGCGCTCGTGTTGAAGGTCTTGCTGTCGTTGCTGGCCAGTGAGATGAGCGCGGCTCAGCTCTCGTGTCCTGAATTGTGTACCTGCGTGGCCGGTGTGGTGGACTGCAGTAAACGCGGCCTCACCACGGCCAGCCTGCCCACGTCCTTCCCTGAACACACCACACAAATCCACCTGAACGACAACCACCTGACGGCTCTGCCCAACGGCCTGTTGGACTCGCTGCCCAGTCTGCGCCTGGCCGCTCTCCACGGCAACCCGTGGTCATGTGACTGCGGCATCCTTTATCTGAGAGGATGGCTGCTCAAACAGAGCAACCACGCTTCCATACAGTGAGTGTGTGGATTAAATATTAAACATTTTATTTTTCTTAAGGCAAAGCCATTGTTTTTTAATGCACTGGTCAATTTTGAGATTTTGGATTGTCTTCGTTTAGATTTAGATTTGTAATCACATTTTTATTCGTATTCATTTTAAATTAAGAATATAAAATAACTCTGTTTCTTTTTTTAAGGTTCATATGCTGTTTTTTAACCAGTTGTCAAATGTTGAAGAATATATAATTGTCTTTTATTTGAATAAAATAAAATAAAATAAAATATAAAATAAAATAAAAAAGCTTGTTACCAAAGCAATATTTCATTTTATTTTTAGTATTTTAATTTTTTAAAATTTCTTAATTTCATTTAGTTTAACTTGATGTAACATGATAACTAAAACTAGAACTAAAATTATATATGTATATATACATATATATATAACATGTATATAACATGTATATAACATCAAAGTGATATAATAAATCCCCTCTGTTAAAAAAAGAAAAGAAATGTTACTAGAATTAAAATAAAACATACAAACTATTTTATTTCAGCTTGTTACCAAGGCAATATTTCATTTCATTTTCAGTTTTTTAATTTTTATTTAGTTTAATGTACCAAAATAACTAAAACTAGAACTACAAAACACAACTACATCACTAAAAATTCATATAAAGTTAAAATTAAATAAGAAAACACAACTAAAGATTTAAAGAAAAAATGTCAAAAGAATAGGTACTTTTTATTTGAATAAAATAAAATAAAAAATACAATAAAATGAAATAAAATAATGTATTTTGGTCTTATGGAGTGAAAAAAAAAGATACCAAAATACAAATACCCTCTGTTTAAAAAAAAAAAAAAAACTTACAACTTAAATCAATCACAATCAAAATGTTACTAGAAATAAAATAAACTCTAAATAGAATAAACTCAAAATAAATAAAGCTAGACCTTATGTCTAGCTTTATATATATATATATATATATATATATATATATACACACACACACATATATATATGGCAAAACATAACTACATTACAAAAAATTTATATAAAATTAAAATGAAATATCAACAGAATGAATATATATTGTCCCAAATATATATTATTATATTGAATATTTAAACATAACATTTCAGAAAAAAATGTAATACAGTTGTTAATGTTAAAGTTTCTCTAGAGAAAACACCTGACAATGTTACTTTATTTACATAGGAGCTTTAGGAGAAACATCTGAGACAAAGTTGATGTTTTATTGAATCATAACTGAGTTCTTGGAAACTGTGTTTTTTCAGGAACGTCAGCTGCAGTTCTCCTGCTCACCTGCGGGGGCGCCTGCTCGTGTATCTGTCCGAACAGGAGCTGCTGGATTCGTGCCACTACTGGATGTGTAATCTAGCTCTGGCCTCTCAGATCAGCCTCTTCATTTTCATCACAGTTCAGGTGCTCCTGCTGGCCTCTGTCATCCTCTTCCTCCGGCGGTTTGAGCTGCTCACCCGAGAGGCGCAGCGCACGGCCGCAGAGACCTTCACGGCGGAAGACGACGCGACGCAGAGTAATGAATACGTCTTGTTAAAAGACAGGAGCTTGTAGAATGAGACGGTCACAAACCAGACCGAAAGAAACAACTGTGTTCATTTCATTGTATAAATTTTGCACAGTTTATTTTTATTTATCTTTTTATTTATCATATAAAATTCTCCTTTTACATTTATCTAATTGTTAAAGCTGTTTTGCATACATTTTCCAGTCTTGCAGTAGAAATGCTTAATGCAGTTTAAAAAACCAAATGTAAGGTTTACTGTAAATCGCCCTAATCGGGGAAAATAAAGAATAAATCCCTTTAATTTGTACTTTCTTTGTTAAAAAAATGACTTTTTTGTAATTTTGATCCATTGGTCACAATGAATTAAACAATTTTGGTGCATATTTACAGGTGAATGTGTATACTGTGTTTTTGTTATTCACTATTATATCATTTTCTTATTGCTTCAGTAAAATAGTTTTAGGTCGCAAAAACAAAGCGCAATATTCCATAATTGTTACTATTGTGGTTATATTTTACCAAAGTTTACGTATTTCAAATAATATAATATAAAACAAAATCTAGTCTTATAATATAAAGTAATGTATAATACTGTATAAAAAAATGTATAATGTATAATATATAAATATTAATATTTTATATATTATATTATTGTTATTAATAATAATAGTCTCCATCTAAATCAAATGACTCAAAAAATGCACTTTGAAGTCTCGATCTAAATCAAATGATTCGCGAACCCGATCCGAAGTTCCGATCGAATCAAATGAATCGCGATACGTGGTTTGAAGTTCCCATCTGAACCAAATGATTCGCGAACCCGATCCGAAGTTCTGATCGAATCAAATGAATCGCGATACGTGGTCTGAAGTTCCGATCTGAATCAAATGATTCGCGAACCCGCTCTGATGTTCCGATCTAAATCAAATGAATCGCGATGCGCTTTGAAGTCCCACCCTGCGTCACAGTGTGCATACTATCCACCCTATCTGCCCTAAAAGTATTGAAAATTACTACTGTCACATAGAATTTAGGATGGATAGTATGCACATTGGGATGCAGGCCCAATCTGAACCAAATGATTTGCGATACGCACTTTAAAGCTCCGAACTAAATCAAATGATTCGCGAACACGCTCCGAAGTTCCAAATCAAATGATTCGCGATACGCGAATCGATTCGAGTGGTTCGAAACAATGAATCATTTTGCGACTCAAAGGTTTACTAATTCGGAGTTTTGAAAAGCTTCATTTCACCCACCAAGACGTGCTTTTTAAAATCATTACAAGCGATGTCGAAACTGGACAATGTATTGCACTTTTGAACTGGTATTTGCTAGTGAATGGCTTGAAATAAATTATCGAAGTCACGAATTTGATTTTGAATCAATCGGAGCGGTTCTAGCTTCATGGCTATTCCTCAGTCTTCAGCCATGTTTACACGGCACTGTCAGTACTACTACTGGCTTAGCGCGTTAGTTTTATGAGAATAACTAAAATAAGCTAACAAAGTATAATGTTTACGCATAAAATATCTGTTTTTTTTCATTCTGAAGATAACTGTTTTCCACGCAGAAGACATCCAACACAAATCTACGAACATAGGTGAGGTAACACCTGTTTTAGTGCTAACTAGCGAAACAATTAACCAGGGTTTTAATATAATAAAAGTGTTTTTGGCGTATTAGTTACCATTTGTACGTCCAGTTTTACTCCAAATACCATGATTAAACTATGGTTAGTGTATAGTAGATATGCAGTTCTTTGGGATCTCCCTGTGGCCTCGTTTACTACTTTAACGTACTTTTGAGTTGAAAAGAATATCTGCAGTGACATTTTTGTATTTAAATATGTTTAAAAGTGTGTTTGCAAAAACAGAGCCTTGGAGTAAAAAGGCTGAGAACCACATTGACGTATCCAAGCACGTAACCCAAAACTCATTTAATATCAATAAAAGAACAATCTTATCTTTAATACAAACTCATCCTAAAAATAAAACAGAACAAGCCCTGCAAATGAATAATAATTACAGACACTTTATATTTGATGGATTTGATTTTAATTGCATTGAATGTATTTTACTTGTGTTCGAATTCGCTCACTCGTTTTGACCGGGGGGAAACATGAATCCCGGAACCTTTTATCGCCGCTGAAGTGCACCGGTCTCATTTTAAGGTTGCATAACATCACCACAGCATCAACACGTGAGTCTTTTCGAATATGTTACTGTATGAGACATTTAGATTAATTGTTTACGGTTATTTTTTATGCGGACAAAGAACGTAGCGATCATTATTAATATAGTCAATGATTAATACGTAGAAGCGTTCCAGTGTCAGTGATTTCGTAGTTTTTAATGAACGTTAATTTGGAGTGTAAACACTGACATCCAGCAGTACACATGAGCAGATATGATAAGATGATCTCTGTATTTAACATTATAACACAGAACATACTCGAATTAGCCAAAATGAATTCTTAAAGATGTGTTTGTCAGCAGTATCTTGGGTGAAAATCACGAAAACATGTCCAGCCATATAACGATGTCGAATTAAAGTATTTGCTTGAATAAAATGAATCACATTTAAGTACCGTTAATATTTTTGCGCGGTGACACATTCATGAAGTTTCTTGTCATGTTCTTGACAGATTCTCATTACATTCTCTGCTGAGCTTCACATCTCTGAGGGTTTGTGTTTGGACCTGTAAAGTTCTGCCATGGGCAGATTAAGAAAGAAACACAACTGGAAAGGCAGACAGCAGAGCACATCTGTGCCAACATCTGCTACAGACAGACAGCCCGATGTGCAGGTGGAGATACAAGGTAAGATGCATGCAAGACCTTAAGATCTGGAATATAAGTTGTTGTTATCAAGCATGCAGTAAGAAGCAGAAGCCATTAATTTAACATCCAATAACAGGGAAAAAGGCATGCATAAAAAATGACAAATGCAACAAAATTTATTAAGGCAAATGTAGTATTTACTGTAAATTACCCTAACTAAAGACAATTAAATTTATTTTGAAAACTGTTAATCTGTTGATCACAATTATTTTTTTTGCGCCTAAACAATTTCTGTGCATATTTGGAGGTGAATGTGTATGGTTTTTCTTTTCCATTTATATATCCGTTTATTATCTAGTAATATAGTTCAGTTTATTTTTTTACAATTAATTAAAAGTAATTATAAAATAATTTAAAATGGACACAAAAAATCATAATTCCATTATTTTTACTACTATTACTATTATTGCTTTTTTAATTACATTTCAATAAATATTATATTATATTATGTTATATTATATTACATTATATTATGTGACCCTGGACCACAAAACCAGTCTTAGTAGTAGTATATTTGCACAGGTATATTTGCACCAATAGTCAAAAACGCATTGTATGGGCCATAATTTTATCGTTTTTTTCTTTTATACCAAAAATCATTAGGATATTGAGTAAAGTTCATGTTCCATTAAGATATTTTGTAAATTTCCTACAGTAAATATATCAAAACTTAATTTTTGATTAGTAATATGCATTGCTGAAAACTTCATTTGGACAACTTTAAAGGCAATATTCTCAATATTTCGATTTTTTTTCCAGATTTTCAAATTGTTATTATATATTATATTATATTGTATTATATTGTATTACATTATATTATATTATATTATATTATATTATATTATGTTATAACATAATTAGGGATGTCAAATGATTAATCGCGATTAATCACATACAAAATAAAGGTTTGAGTTGGCCTAAATTTGTGTGTATGTATTGTAATTATTATGTATATATAAATACACACAAATTAGTGTATGTATTTAAGAGAAATGTTATTTATGTGCAAAATATTTTTATTTATATATAATATAAATTATATAAAAAATTATAATAAATACATATACTTCTAAATATTTCTTCTTATTTATATATACATAATAATTACACACAGTACGCAAACTCAAACTTTTATTTTGTTTGCGATTAATCGTTTGACAGCCCTATTTATAATATTGCATTGAGTTTTGACCACAGGGAAACAGAAAACCATTCTTTCTAATTTCCTTACCAGTAATTTGTGCTTAAGACCATTAAAAGCTTAGTGTTTAGCCATTTTGGGCTTGGCCTGTTTTTCTTTGCCCAGGAGTGTAATTTGTTTAGTTATTCTAACCAAAGTCTAATTTCGATGGAATTTTAAGGTTTCGATTTTTGTATTCATTTAGATAATAACCACTAATTACTATAATGTCCTCTGAATCATCTAGATGAAGGGTTTTTTGATGTTGTGATACTGTAGAAGTATCTCACAGACACTGCAGAGCTTGTTTTGTGTCATTTTTTTCATGATATTAAGTAGTTTGGACTCTTTCACACGTGTGTTGTTATCAGCAATTTAAATGTGTGTGTTTGGGATCTAATGTGTAATGTGATTTTGTGCAGATGGAGCAATGCTTAAAGGCGTTGACGACTGCAACGCTCTTGTTCTGCCCGCCACCAAAACCAAGAAACAAAAAGTAGAACATCCTGTAGCCAAGAAAAAAGCCCTGACGAAGAAACAGAGGAAGAACTTGGAGAAAGTTCTGGAGCTGAAAGAGAAAAAAACACATGTGAGGAGAGAGAGTCTGTGAGATTTGTGCATCTGCAGTGTTTAGTTTAGTTGATGCTTTTCATTATTTATGATTTTTGATTTTATGTTTCTTATTCTTCACAGAGAGCAGATATATTATCTAAACTAGCTGAGGTTCAGCTGCCCGAGTCGGAGCTCAAACTGCTTTACACGACCTCTAAACTCGGCACTGGAGACAAACTCTACCAGACCAAAGAGTAAGAGATCAAATCGTACAGGACTCTAACTAGCTGATATTGAAAATATGACAGTACTTCACTGTGTGTGCTTGCAGATCTGTGAAAGAAGATCAGGATGGTGATTCGTCCACGATCAGGATCAACAGTGTGAGTGGAGCAAACAGAAAGAGACGAAGAGAGGTTGATGATGAGGAAGAGGAGAAGGAGGGATCTGAGGAATCAGATTCATCAGAGGATGATGATGATGATGAGGGGTCAGAGTCATCAGAGGAAGAGGACGAAAAAAAAACACCTGAGGAAAAACCCACAGAAGAGCCACAGGTGCTGATAGAGGAGGCGAAACAGAAAGAGTCGGACGTTAAAGAAGAGAAGAAAGATGGAGATGTGAAAGAGGAAGACTGTAAACCTGCAGTGTTTATTCCTGTGGAACGACTGCCTGAGATTCAGGTACAGCAACCAGATTGTTTTAAAGTGTGTGAACGTGAGAAATTTTAGTCTGTGTTTAAAATACTATTATTAATACATATTATATTGGCGTAAAGTCTGGTCCACATTTCAGCTTATTCTGATGAAAAACTGCCCACTTTAAAGGAGAACTCCACAGAACTACAATTCACAAATAATGTTCTCACCCCCTTGTCATCCAAGATGTTCATGTCTTTCTGTCTTCAGTCGTAAAGAAATTATGGTTTTTGAGGAAAGCATTTCAGGATTTTTCTCCATATAATGGACTTCATTGGTGCCCCGAATTTGAAAAGTTTGTAGTTTAAATGCAGCTTCAAAGGGCTCTAAACGATCCCAGCCGAGGAAGAAGGGTCTTATCTAGCAAAACGATCTGTCATTTTTTTTTTCGGAAAATAAAAATTTGTATACTTTTTAAGCACAAAAGCTGGTGTAGCACAGGCTCTGGGATGCGCGTCTATTGAATCACATCGAAAGGTCACGTGGAACGTAGGCGGATCTACAGACCCAGTGTTTACAAAGTGAAATAAGATGGAGTTTTTCGACATACTCTACTTTTTTGAGCCGGAGTACACAGACGATGAACTTAAACGTGATTCGTAGTAGTGAGGCGAAGTTCGGATCATTTTACCCACTCTGACCTTTGAGTCTCATTCAGCAAAATGAACGAATCTTTTTGAGTCATTTATTTATGAACTAATTCCAGTACAGAACCTAATAGGATGTTGCGCATGCGCAACTGAATGAATCACTCCCCGAAGTTCAAAATCAGGGCACCAGTGAAGTCCATTATATGGAGAAAAATCCTGAAATGCTTTCCTCAAAAACCATAATTTCTTTATGACTGAAGTCAGAAAGACATGAACATCTTAGATGACAAGGGGGTGAGTACATTATTTGGACATTGTTGTTCTGGAAGTGGACTTCTCCTTTAAGGGAATGCAAAGCTTTAGTATGTTTCAAATACAATTATTTTATTATATTATATCAGCATAAAATCTGGTCCACATTGCATTGACCAAAAACTTTCCACTTAGGCATCAAGTGACTGTAAACTAGAGTTCTTTTCCTTTATTATTATTATTATGTTTTTTTTTTTCTTTTAGTATGTTTCAGGTTTTGTTTGTTTTTTATTTTTTTTTTATTTATTGATTTGATTTGATTTGATTTGCATCCAGGGTTTTTTTTCATAAAACAAGTTTCCCAAATAAGCCAGGCTTATTTCAGTTAGTTTGAGCCAAATCAAGTGCCAAATCATATTAATTAATCCGTTGTGAAAAAATTCGCAAAAAATACGCAATGGAATCTTTAAGCAGTGAGGATGATTTTGTTGTCCACTCTCTTGTTAAAAGAGAAAAAGAAAGGACATATTGGGTGCAATTTTGTTTTGTTTTTTGTTTTTTTTAGTGTGTTTCAGTGTTTTGTTTTGTTTTGTTTTATTTTATTTTATTTAAGTGTTTTTTCATTTTTTTTCATTTTTTTTTTTTGATTTCAGTGTTTTTTTTATTATTATTTTATTTCAGTTTGTTTTATTTTATTTATTATCATTATTATTATTTTCATCCGGGTTTTGAAATGCAGGTAAACAGCACATATAGGATGATGATGGATGATTTATTAAGTGATATATAGGAACAAATATGATCACTTTACTTGAAGCCTGTTTATATAATGCATTTTTTTATTTTTTTTTATTTTATTTTTGAAATGCGGGTAAACAGCACATATATGATGATGATGATGATGGATAATTTTTTAACTTAGATTTAGATATATAGGAACAAATATGAGCAGATTACTTAAAGCCCGTTTATATAATGCATTATAAAAGTATTCTTAATGCATTAGTTCTGCCTTGTATTGCACCTTAATGCATTACATGATCTCATAAATAATTGTAACTAAAGTTTGAAAACTTTGAATGCATTATAATACTTCATTTTTACATCTTTAGAAATTATAATGTATTAAAACATAATAATTAATGGAATCTGCAAATATTATAGCGCATTTCATTTTAGTTTATAATTATTTATGAAGAGATATAATGCACACACACATTATGAATTCCTATTATACATAAAGGCCAAAACAGCCCTATTATACCAGAGTTATCAGTTGGATTTGAGTCATTTTGGTTTGATTCACTTTGATCAGAAGCATCGTTTACTCCTAAACTATGTGATTCTGCCGTTCCTAATAAAGTCATTGATTGATTGTTGTTTATTTAACAGTCTGTTCCAGTTTTTACTTGCATTTGACTTTTGGTTTAACAATCCGGGTGTAATTCTTCATGTGAATTGCAGGAGGCTCGCCTGAAGTTGCCGATCCTGGCAGAGGAGCAGGTGATCATGGAAGCGGTGAGGGAAAAAGAGTGTGTGGTGTTGTGTGGAGAAACAGGCAGCGGGAAAACCACACAGGTGCCTCAGTTCCTGTATGAGGCGGGATACGCCAGGTAACGTCATAACTGTTGAGCCGTTGCCTATATGCGATCTGTGCTGTCTCTCTCATTGTTTATTTCTCTGTTTCTCAGCTCTGGTGGCATTATCGGTGTGACGGAGCCCAGAAGAGTGGCGGCGATCAGCATGTCTCGCCGTGTTGCCACAGAAATGAACTTACCCAGCGGGTATGACATCTGTGCAGTGAAGAAATAAGCCATACAGTGATGATAACGTGGTTAAGAGGTGTTGTTAGGCACGATAGGACCTACGTTAACCATAATAAAATCAATGTGCCAGACAGCCTCAAGTAGTTTTATCTCTAACAACTGATTATAGTATTAAATTTGTTATCAGACTAAATATAGACAGATTATTGTTATTGTGATTAATAAAATAATAATTATCATTACAATTCTTAATTAACCTAAAATTAAATTGCAAATATTTAGATTTGGCACATATATAATTCAACACGTGTTTACAAGTGCATGGATATGCATATGCTTATCCAATCAAATGCATTTTAGAATAGTCAGAATTCTCGCTTTTTACTTAATACATACACTGCCACTCAAAAGTTTGGGATTAGGTTTTAAAGACGTTTCTTATGCTCATCAAGGCTGCATTTATTTGATCAAAAATACAGAAAAAAAACTGTAATATTGTGAAATATTATTTCAATTTAAAACAACTATTTTCTATGTAAATATATTGTAAAATGTAATTTATTCCTGTGATACAAAGCTGAATTTCCAGCATCATTACTCCAGTCTTCAGTGTCACATGATCCTTCAGAAATCATTCTAATATGCTGATTTATTAGCAATGTTTTTTACAAATTAAAATTAAAATTATTTTCTTTAACAAATAAAAAGTTGAAAAGGACAACATTTATTTAAAATAGAAATCTTTTGTAACAATATAAACTACCATCTAAAGGTTTGGGGTGAGTAAATTTTTATACTTTCTTTTTTTGAAAGAAATTAATACTTTTATTTATCAAGGATGCGTTAAATTGATAAAGAGTGATAGCAAAGGCTTATATTGTTAGAAAAGATTAATATTTTGAATAAATGCTACTCTTTTTTTTTTTTTAACCTTTTATTCATCAAGAAGAAAGGTTAAAAAAAATAATAATAAAAAATAAAATTAATCAGCAAAACTGTTTCCAACATTGATAATAACAGTAATTAATCAGCATATTAAAATGATTTTTAAAGAATCATGTGACACTGAAAACTGAAGTAATGGCTGATAAAAATTTGGCTTTGCCTCACAGGAATAAACGATATTTTAAAATATATGAACACAGAACACCATTATTTGAAACTGTAATAATATTTCACAGTATTACTTTTTTTTCTGTATTTTTGATCAAGTAAATGCAGCCTTGATGAGCATATAAGTATTCTTTAAAAACCATTAAAAATCTTACCGATCCTAAACTTTTGAGCGGCAGTGTGTGCACTTATTATGTGCAGTTCATCAGCTTTAATGATGCATTTTATAATCTGACCATAGTTGAGGCGAACTTGTCTGCTACTGGACAGATTATTGTCTAAAAAACCTGAATTCAGTCATAACTAAATTGCATCCTAATAGCTATGCTTAAAATGCATTCATGTTGTCTTTAACCTGCTCTGTTAATCCTACTGTCCTGATGTGTTTGTGTGCATGACAGCAGTTTTACAAACCTTTTACAAACATCCTGAATGAAGTCTGTACAGCTTTAATGCCAAACTGGAGTAAACTGAAATTAACGTATGTATGTGTGCGTTTAGGGTGGTGTCTTATCAGATCAGGTACGAGGGGAATGTGACAGAAAACACGAAGATCAAATTTATGACAGACGGTGTCCTGCTGAAAGAAATTCAGAAGGTAACACATGCATACACATGCACCATATATTATATCATAAGACACGTCATATGTGTTGTTTTCTTTATACATATATATTATGCATAAATTACCTAAATACACTATAGTAAAATTATAAACTTACTCTGAAAAACAATATTTTTGCATTTTTCAAATAATAAAAAAAGGATGTCCCTGGATGTTCCTCAAAGGTTTTGCTAACAATATTGTTAAAATGTTGTATTCAGTGTTAAGATTTCACCAGGGGTCAGAGGTCAAGCACTGCACGTTACAATAAGCACATATGCTGACCCTATTTGTGTCTAATCTTTATGATTTGTTTATTAAGCAATAAAGCAAAAACCTTCATATAAAGGGTACTATAAAGCTATTAATGTATTGCTGTTTGTTTGAATGTGATGCATTTGCTTCCTCTTAACATCCCTGTCATGATGCATGTTTTTCCAGGATTTCCTGCTGCAGAAATACAGCGTGATCATCATAGATGAAGCTCATGAGCGCAGCGTCTACACCGATATCCTCATCGGCCTCTTGTCACGCATCGTCCCGCTCCGCAACAAGGTAACATGCGTGAACATGCATGATGGTCAGGTTAAATCTGTGTGGTTGGCGTGTTTATAATGCGATCTGTGGTTCACAGAAAGGCTTACCCATGAAGCTGATCATCATGTCAGCAACGCTGCGTGTGGAGGACTTCACAGAAAACAAGAGACTCTTCAAAACACCTCCACCGGTCATCAAGGTGTCCCATTCATCCATATTATTCGTATTTTTCCTCTGCAGTGTGTTCATGCTATTATCACACGTCACACTGGCATGAAGTAGGGCCCTGTGAAATTTATTTATTTTTTCCCGAATTCCATCTTATTTTTTCCTAAATTCCGTTTTTTTCTGTTTTTAATATTTCATTTTAGTAATCAAAAATTTTAATAATCAAAAAGCATGTCAAATCAATTAAATTCAGAAATCCTATCAATTAAATTAAGTGATTTATTACGATTTAATTTAATTTAATTTTAGTACTTATTTTTATTTAATTTATAGTATTTATTTATTTTATTGCAATATTTTTACAGTTTATTAACATTTTTACAATAATGATTTATTGTTATTGAATTATTATTATTTACAATAATAGGATACTATGTATTGTTTATACTTTCAGAAATTCTGCCTGTTTTAATATTTCTTGATTTCTAGATTAATACAAATTTATAATAAAAAATGGTGGTAATCAAATTAAGTCATTAGGTTAAAAACTTATACAGGTTAACAATCATTTATTAAAAGTTTTAGAACCGTTTTAATTAGTTATTTTTTTTCCCAAATTCCTTTTTTTTTTTGTTTAAATTGTTCTGGATTCAGTTTTTTTTTTTTTTCCATTTTAATATTTCCATTTAATTGTTACATTTAATTTTAGTAATTAAAAACGAATAAAAAGCATGTATAACTAATAATGAAACTTTAACCACTATTTATTAAATGTTTAACAAAAGCTTTTTCTCTTTTAGTTTTCCCAAATTCAAAGTTTTTCATTTAAATTTTTCTGGATTTTGTTTTAATGTTTTAATTAAATTTAAATGATCAAAAAAGCATGTCTAATTAATTAAATTCATAAATCTTATTAATTTAATTAGGTAATTTATTACAATTTAATTAAGTGATTTGTT